>BOPN01001088.1:118705-131205 GCA_017312705.2 Penaeus japonicus
AAGATATTCTATTTAGTTTTGTATCAGTGATTTAAAGATTCATATTGTGTTTATTTCTTATGTTTTGTTAAATGAAGAAGACTATTTTATTTTAATATAGTTTTGAATTTTATATAAATAAGTGTTTTATTATCCGAAGTTGAACAATTAATGCTCTTGTATAAGATTGGATCACTGTTGTCACAATAAAAAGGACATTGTGGCAATGTTATTACACCACTTCCCAGTGTTGAATCAGGTGATAAGTTTTCAGAATAAAGAAAGTAAATGGATTCAACACGGACAAGGCCCATTATACTAAGTATAGGAGAAGTGGTCGTAATAAATGGCGACCTTGCCAGGATTATATTGTTATGAACATGTCATGAGATATTTTGGTAATGTAAGGAATCATTCCAATGTTTTTGTGATCCAGCATTAATATAATAACATTGTTCAGCTTCGTGATTGTAAAGGAGATCTCAAAATGTCGTTTACAGAGAAATTTGTGAGTAAGCCTAGCATTGAGTTGCTGGCAGGATCTGTAAAGAAAAGTGATTGGTTAGAAATTGGTAAACATTATAATTGTGAAGTAGACAGTAGTATGAAGAAAGATCTCATTAAACGTAAAGTTATTGAACATTTAGTCAGTGAAGGTATTGTTTCAGAAGAAGCTCTTAAGTTAATAGATAGTTATGTAATTCCTGTTGACCTTCAAGTCCAAAAAGAGTTAAAGATTAAGCAGATGGAAATAGAGTCACAGGAAAAGATTCAAGTTAGATTAAGAGAAATGGAACTAGAATTAGAAAAACAGTTGGAGATGAAACGTCTAGAATTGGGGTTATCAAGCAAGAAAGTTGCTGAGAGTAAGCCTATTGACATATTCAAATATGTTAAAATACTCCCAAATTTTAATGAGGAGGACATAGAAACATTTTTTAGAGAATTTGAGAAAGTTGCGTCGGGGCTCAAATAGATGAAGATGATTGGGCTGTATTAGTCAGAAGTAAATTTGTTGGTAAAGCACAAAGTGTAAGTTCAAATCTATCCATAGATGATAGCCGTAATTATAAAGTGTTAAAGTCTCAAGTATTAAAAGCCTATGAAAGAGTACCAGAATATTATAGACAGACTTTCAGAAATGCTCGGAAGACTGATTCTATGACGTATCAGGAATTTGGTCGTCTAAAGGAGAAGAACTTTGACTTTTGGTGTAGATCCAAGAATATTGATGAGGATTTTTCAAAACTCAGGGAACTTATGTTAATAGAAGAATTTAAAAGGTGTCTGGATCCTAATCTGAGAATTTTCCTAGAAGAAAGAGATATTGACTCATTAGACAAAGCTACTTCTTTGGCAGATACATATGTACTTACTCATAAGACTAATTATAGATCTTTGCCTCAAGTGAACAAGTACAATAATAAAGCAAATGTTAATTATGTTCACTCAGCAAGTGGACAACAAGGAGGAAAACCCAATTTTACAAAAATCCAAAACAATCCTCCTGGTAAATCTTCATTTGGGACAACTATTACATGCTTTTATTGTAAACAGCCAGGACATATTAAGACTAATTGTCCAAAAGGCAAAGTTTCACCAAAGCCCAGTTGCATTAGTGAAAATGTGGTCCGAGGAAGATCAGTATTCCCATGTGCCTAATGTAAATCTTTCCCCGCAGAAGAATCCTGTTGTTGAGAATTTAGACTTTGAACCTTTCCTCTCGGAAGGATTTGTTGGTATTGAAGAGAGTGATGCCATGCGGCCTATCCGTATTTTGAGAGACACAGGAGCAGCTCAGTCATTGTTGTTAGAGGGATCTCTACATTTGTCTGATTTGACCTCGACTTCTGCAAGTGTCATCCTAGAAGGGGCAGGTGTCATTAAGGTACTCCTCATACTGTTTACTTGAAATCAGGTATTGTTACTGGTTCTGTGGTAGTTGGTGTTGCTTCTAAGTTACCAGTTCCAGGGGTTGACTTGCTGTTAGGAAATGATTTGGCTGGAGGTAAAGTTATACCTGACCCTATTGTTGTAGATGAACCTACTCAGGAAAATGAAACTAAAGAGTTAAAGGATGAAATTACGGGTATTTTTCCATCTTGTGGCCAGACTCGCTCAAGGTCACAGATGGTGTCTACTGATGATATTGTAGCAGATCAGAATGATCTATCCACAAGTGAACAAAGAATGTGTGAGGATGATTTTGGGTTAACATCCTTGTTTAGTGTGAGTGATGCCCATGATGTGCAAGAGCTAGATACCAATATTTTGAGTAATAGAGAACAATTAATTATTGATCAAAGTAATGATGTTAAGATTAAAGAATTTATGAATGTGGCTATGAGTGAAAAAGAGATTAGTGAATGTTCCAAGGGCTACTATATTAAACATGGTGTCCTTATGCGTAAGTGGACTTCGCCCAAAGTTCCAGCAGATAACTCTTGGACGGCAGTTCATCAAATTGTCCTTCCAAAGAGATACAGATCTGAGGTATTGAAATTAGCTCATAATACACCTATGTCTGGACATTTAGGAATTAGGAAGACTTATGCCAAGATTCTGAATCATTTTTATTGGCCTTATGTAAAAAAGGATGTGATTAATTTTTGTAAGTCTTGTCATACATGTCAAATTGTGGGGAAGCCAAACCAAAGTATTGCCAAAGCTCCCCTTATACCTATTCCTGTATTGGATGAACCTTTTAGTAGAGTATTGGTAGATTGTGTGGGACCATTACCCAAGACCAAATCAGGACATCAATATTTGCTAAATACTATGTGTTGTGCTGCCTGATACTCCAGAAGCCATACCATTAAGAAACATTTCAGCTAAAGTAATAGTTAAATCTCTGATAAAGTTTTTCACAACTTTTGGCTTGCCGAAAATAATTCAATCAGACCAGGGTAGTAATTTCATGTCAACATATTTTCAAAAAGTAATGAGTGATCTAGGAATTAAACAAATTCATTCAAGTACCTACCACCCAGAAAGTCAAGGAGCATACAGGAAAGGTTTCATCAGACCCTTAAGAACATGTTAGAAAATTTTAGGTAACGACACTAATAAAGAATGGGATGAAGGAGTGTCCTTCCTATTATTTGCTGTACGAGATGCTGTACAAGAATCTCTTGGATTTAGTCCACACGACCTCATATTTGCTCATGATGTGAGAGGTCCTTTAAAAGTTCTGAAAGAAATGTGGATTCAGAGTGATGAAAAACAAACTGTACTAGATCATGTGTCAACTTTTGTGGAGAAAAGCTATTTCAAGCATGGGAATTAGCTAGAGAAAATATGAAAAGCTCCCAGTGTAAAATGAAACACAGATTTGATGCTAAATCTAAAGTGCATGATTTTAAAGTTGGTGATCAAGTATTGGCCTTTTTGCCTATGCAAGGGCAACCTCTGAAAGCAATGCTTCAAATTATATTGCTTCAAGTGGTCTCTCTCTAAAATAAAACCTATCCTGGAGGCTGGGCAAGCAAATTTATCTCCGTCTGCAATGGGTTAATATAATAACATTGTTCAGCTTCGTGATTGTAAAGATCTCAAAATGTCGTTTACAGAGAAATTTGTGAATAAGCCTAGCATTGAGTTGCTGGCAGGATCTGTAAAGAAAAGTGATTGGTTAGAAATTGGTAAACATTATTATTGTGAAGTAGACAGTAGTATGAAGAAAGATCTCATTAAACGTAAAGTTATTAAACATTTAGTCAGTGAAGGTATTGTTTCAGAAGAAGCTCTTAAGTTAATAGATAGTTATGTAATTCCTGTTGACCTTCAAGTCCAAAAAGAGTTGAAGATTAAGCAGATGGAAGTAGAGTCACAGGAAAAGATTCAAGTTAGATTAAGAGAAATGGAACTAGAATTAGAAAAACAGTTGGAGATGAAACGTCTAGAATTGGGGTTATCAAGTAAGAAAGTTTCTGAGAGTAAGCATATTGACATATTCAAATATGTTAAAATACTCCCAAATTTTAATGAGGAGGACATAGAAACATTTTTTAGAGAATTTGAGAAAGTTGCAGTCAGTCTTCAAATAGATGAAGATGATTGGGCTGTATTAGTCAGAAGTAAATTTGTTGGTAAAGCACAAAGTGTAAGTTCAAATCTATCCATAGATGATAGCCGTAATTATAAAGTGTTAAAGTCTCAGGTATTAAAAGCCTATGAAAGAGTACCAGAATATTATAGACAGACTTTCAGAAATGCTCGGAAGACTGATTCTATGACGTATCAGGAATTTGGTCGTCTAAAGGGGAAGAACATATAAGCCGTTTAAGAAGAGTGTTTGAAAAACTATCTGAAGCCAAGCTTACTATTAACCTTAAGAAGTGTGATATTGGACATGCATCTGTGGAATTTCTCGGTTATGTTGTTGGACAAGGACAAGTAGCTCCTATAACTGCCAAGGTGGAAGCAGTAGTGAACTTTCCTCAACCAAACACTAAGAAGAAAGTGATGAGTTTCCTTGGTATGGTGGGATACTACAGAAGATTTTGTCCAAACTTATCTACTGTAGCAGTGCCATTAACTAATTTACTTAAGAAGAACCAGAAATTTACATGGACACAAGAATGTGAAGATGCCTTCAAGAAAATCAAAGGATTGTTAATGTGTCCTCCAGTGTTAAGGAATCCAGACTACAGTGTTTCTTTTATTTTACATGTTGATGCTAGTGATTATGGTGCAGGTGCAGTGTTATTACAAGAATTTGATGATATATTACATCCTATCTGTTATTATAGTGCTAAGTTTAAAAAGCATCAACTTAATTATGCCACCATAGAAAAGGAGGCATTGTCTCTGATTTTGGCTTTGCAATTTTTTGAAGTGTACTTAAGTGCCTCACCATTTCCTATTACTGTGTTTACAGACCATAACCCATTAATTTTTATTGAAAGGTTTAAGAATAAGAATCAGAGGCTTATGAGATGGAGTTTTCTGCTCCAGCCATTTAATCTACATACTGTTTATTTGAAATCAGGTATTGTTACTGGTTCTGTGGTAGTTGGAGTTGCCTCTAAGTTACCTGTTCCAGGGGTTGACTTGCTGTTAGGGAATGATTTGGCTGGAGGTAAAGTTATACCTGACCCTATTGTTGTAAATGAACCTACTCAGGAATATATAAGTGATTTAAAGTTTCTCCAGTCAACTGTACAAACTTTTGTCACCATTGCAATTAGCTTAATGCATATTCCACAACGACAACCGTACACTTGTTCGTGACACACAAACCATTGTATAACCATGCACACAGCCCGCTGGTGGATGCGTCTGTTGCATTCGCAGTGGATGCCTCATTTGAGTATGTGCTGCTATCGTCAGTTGGAAAGACCTTGATAAGTCACTGCCATTAAATAACTATCGTATATGAACTGGATTACCCCTTTTCTAGGAGACTTAATACAAGAGAAACGATTTCTTATCAAATATCGCTATAAAATAGATGGTCTGTACGAGTATGTTATCGCTATATGCAGCAAGGAAAATGCGAACAGCAGTAGTTGGAATATCAATTTCAGGAAAATAATGTCTAATAATTTCTATCAATATCACCGTCATTTACCACTAATAATCAACCCTCATGGCGCAGTGGAAAGCGCGCTGGACTTCTAATCCAGAGGTCATGGGTTCAAGTCCCATTGAGGGTGTCACATCGCTAAGTTATGAGTATACTCTGACCGTAAGAAGGTTAACATGGGAAATATTTAATGTTTTTTCCAATTCATGAATTGTCTGGTGAGCGATCCTGGCTTGAAAATGGATGTAAATGCATGTACATACATAATTAAGGTATAAGCTTTTTTTTACATCCTGTAAATATGGAACAAGCCTGAAAAGCCCCTATCTATCGAAGGATACCCAGAAGCCACACCGTTAAGAAATATTTCAGCTAAGGTAATAGTTAAATCTCTGATAAAGTTTTTCACAACTTTTGGCTTGCCTAAAATAATTCAATCAGACCAGGGTAGTAATTTCATGTCCACATATTTAAAAAAAGTAATGAGTGATCTAGGAATTAAACAAATTCATTCAAGCACCTACCACCCAGAGAGTCAAGGAGCATTAGAAAGGTTTCATCAGACCCTTAAGAACATACTTAGAAAATTTTGCAATGACACTAATAAGGAATGGGATGAAGGAGTGTCCTTCCTATTATTTGCTGTACGAGATGCCGTACAAGAATCTCTTGGATTTAGTCCATACGACCTCATATTTGCTCATGATGTGAGAGGTCCATTAAAATTTCTGAAAGAAATGTGGATACAGAGTGATTGAAAACAAACTGCACTAGATCATGTCAACTTTTAGGGAAAAGTTATTTCAAGCAGGGGAATTAGCTAGATAAAATATGAAAAGCTCCTAGTGTAAAATGAAACTCAGATTTGATGCTAAATCTAAAGTGCATGATGGTGATCAAGTATTGGCTTTTTTGCCTATGCAAGGACAACCTCTGAAAGCAAAATTCTCTGGTCCATATGAAGTCGTCAAAAACTCGGTGATGTAAATTATGTGATTAAAACCCCAGACATACGTAGATCTGAAAGAGATTGTCATGTAGATATGTTTAAAGAATATTTTGTTACTGAATCAAAGGTGGTCAATCTTAATGTGATAAGTGATAATCAGGAGGATTAATTTAGAAATATGAATATAGATATGAAATTGTTTAACAGTGATGTTCTGAATAATTTGAATGACAAACCGAGTCATTTGTCTGATGGTCAAAGGGAGGAAATTTGTGTGTTAATACATCAGCATGTGAAGTTGTTTAGTGATGTACCCCAACAAACAAACTTGGTGCAACATGATGTGGATGTAGGAAATGCTTCTCCTATCAAACAGGCTCCGTACAGGATGAATCATGTGAAAAGGGAATATCTAAAGCAAGAAATAAGATATTTACTAGATAATAACATCATAGAACCTAGTGCAAGTAGCTGGTCTTCACCATGTCTATTGGTACCAAAACCAGACGGTTCTTTTAGATTGTGTACGGATTACAGAAAAGTGAATCAAGAAACAAAGACGGATGCTTACCCTTTACCAAGGATCGATGATATAATTGATCAAATAGGAAATGCAAACTACATTACCAAGATTGATCTGTTAAAAGGCTACTATCAGATTGGATTGACGGAGAGGGCGAAGCAAATTTCAGCATTTGTTACACCAGATGGTTTCTTCCAGTATCGTGTAATGCCGTTTGGGATGAAGAATGCTCCTGCAAGTTTCCAGCGATTGGTGAACTATCTAACTGCTGATATAGAAGGAGTCTCGGCGTACATTGATGATGTCTTAGTTTACGGAGAGACATGGGAAGAACATATAAGCCGTTTAAGAAGAGTGTTTGAAAAACTATCTGAAGCCAAGCTTACCATTAACTTTAAGAAGTGTGATATCGGACATGCATCTGTGGAATTTCTGGGTTATGTTGTTGGACAAGGACAAGTAGTTCCTATAACTGCCAAGGTGGAAGCATTATTGAACTTTCCTCCACCAAACACTAAGAAGAAAGTGATGAGTTTCCTTCGTATGGTGGGAAACTACAGAAGATTTTGTCCTAACCTAACTACTGTAGCAGTGCCATTAACTAATCTACTTAAGAAGAACCAGAAATTTACGTGGACACAAGGAAGTGAAGACGCCTTCAGGAAAATCGAAGGATTGTTAATGTGTCCTCCAGTGTAAAGGAATCCAGACTACAGTGTTTCTTTTATTTTAGATGTTGATGCTAGTGATTATGGTGCAGGTGCAGTGTTATTACAAGAATTTGATGAAATATTACATCTTATCTGTTATTATAGTGCTAAGTTTAAAAGCATCAACTAAATTATGCCACCATAGAAAAGGGGGCATTGTTTCTTATTTTGGCTTTGCAATTTTTTGAAGTGTACTTAAGTGCCTCACAATTTCCTATTACTGTGTTTACAGAGCATAACCCATTAATTTTTATTGAAAGGTTTAAGAATAAGAATCAGAGGCTTATGAGATGGAGTTTTCTGCTCCAGCCATTTAATCTAGTAATTGAATACATTAAAGGTTTTGATAGGGGGGGGGGGTATTACGCCTGATTCCTAATATAGACATTATGATTGTTTTGTTATATTTACTTTGTAATGTATACTGATTTTGTTTCAAGTGAAGAGCGAGATGCGCAATCCAAGCATCCTAATCAGAAGTGTTTTGTTTACATTCGAGAGAGACACGTGGGGAACCCAGGCTGTGATAGGTGGTGTGATCTCTCACTATTTTGTTTGGTCGATTGTAGCGTTATATCCCTAAGTTGTGATTCTTGTGGTGCTTATCGTGGATTCGATGGGTTCAGCTACAAGGTTTGGTGGATGTATTTGATCCCAGTGGTAGGATTATTGTGATTTTAACGGAAATAGTTGATGTGTTCCTACATTGGTTTGAGTCCATTGTTTACACTTGGGAAATAAGAACAGAAGGTTTACTGGATATTTCCATGCTGTGTGATGTGATTTGCCTACTCAGGTTGTTAACTAAAATAGTTAATGTTTGTCTCAGTATTTAGAAAATCCATTTATACGGGGATTGGAATTATAACGAGTGAATACGTTTGGAAGTGCTAGTGAAAGATATTCTATTTGGTTTTATGTCAGTTATCTGAAGATTCATATTGTGTTTATTTCATACGTTTTGTTAAATGAAGAAGACAACTTTATTTTAATAAAGTTTTGAATTTTATATATAAAAGTGTTTCATTATCCGAAGATGAACAATCAATGCTCTTGTATCTTAACATACGATTGGATCACTGTTGTCACAATATAAAGGACATTGTGGCAATATAATTACACCACTTCCCAGTGTTGAATCAGGTGTTATGTTATAAGAATAAAGAAATGAAATGGATTTAACACGGACAAAGCCAATTATACTAAGTATAGGAGAAGTGGTCGTAATAATATGCATATATATATATATATATTGTTACGCCGGCCGCCTCGTCTATCTGCCACCAACGCGAGGCAGGATAGGCAGACGGCGTGAAACCACAGGGTCGTGAACACAGAACAGCTCAAATGGCACCGAACACCACAGCGTCCCAGAACACCACGTGGAGAGGCAGGGCACGAAATAAACACACAATAACGGTCTTTCCTTTATTTACACTAGTTCTTTACCCGTACACTTTTCTATAGGCACAATACAGGGGGGTAAGCAGCACATCACACTGCACAATACAGCTTATAACAGGGCAACAAAGTATATCAGGTCACAAGGGGCACACGCGAGGTCTTCCCAGGGGCAGCAGCTAACTGCGTCTGTCCTGGCCTCGTTCCTTCCGCGCCTCTTGCCCAGACATTGCGTCATGTTTGTCCAGCTTACATCATTTTATTAGTAACACATGTTTCGCACAGAGACAAAGACCCACTGGCGTAGCACTATCCCCCCCTATCAAGCAGACGACCCGTCTGCTCTGACATACCTAAACATGAAATAAACAACAGGAAACATAAAGAAAATCATTCCTCAAAAACAAATAAAATTCTTTCAAAACAAAAGAAAACGTAATGGTAATTAGATGAAGATGATTGGGCTGTATTAGTCAGAAGTAAATTTGTTGGTAAAGCACAAAGTGTAAGTTCAAATCTATCCATAGATGATAGCCGTAATTATGTTAAAGTCTCAAAAGTATTAAAAGCCTATGAAAGAGTACCAGAATATTATAGACAGACTTTCAGAAATGCTCGGAAGACTGATTCTATGACGTATCAGGAATTTGGTCGTCTAAAGGAGAAGAACTTTGACTTTTGGTGTAGATCTCGGTGGTCGCCGTATCATTAAAAAAAAAACAGGGAACTTATGTTAATAGAAGAATTTAAAAGGTGTCTGGATCCTAATCTGAGAATTTTCCTAGAAGAAAGAGATATTGACTCATTAGATAAAGCTACTTCTTTGGCAGATACATATGTACTTACTCATAAGACTAATTATAGATCTTTGCCTCAAGTGAACAAGTACACAATAAAGGTAAATGTTAATTATGTTCACTCAGCAAGTGGGACAACAAGGAGGAAAACCCAATTTTACAAAAATCCAAAACAATCCTCCTGGTAAATCTTCATTTGGGACAACTATTACATGCTTTTATTGTAAACAGCCAGGACATATTAAGACTAATTGTCCAAAAGGCAAAGTTTCACCAAAGCCCAGTTGCATTAGTGAAAATGTGGTCCGAGGAAGATCAGTATTCCCATGTGCCTAATGTAAATCTTTCCCCGCAGAAGAATCCTGTTGTTGAGAATTTGGACTTTGAACCTTTCCTCTCGGAAGGATTTGTTGGTATTGAGGAGAGTGATGCCATGCGGCCTATCCGTATTTTGAGAGACACAGGAGCAGCTCAGTCATTGTTGTTAGAGGGATCTCTACATTTGTCTGATTTGACCTCGACTTCTGCAAGTGTCATCCTAGAAGGGGCAGGTGTCATTAAGGTACTCCTCATACTGTTTACTTGAAATCAGGTATTGTTACTGGTTCTGTGGTAGTTGGTGTTGCTTCTAAGTTACCAGTTCCAGGGGTTGACTTGCTGTTAGGAAATGATTTGGCTGGAGGTAAAGTTATACCTGACCCTATTGTTGTAGATGAACCTACTCAGGAAAATGAAACTAAAGAGTTAAAGGATGAAATTACGGGTATTTTTCCATCTTGTGGCCAGACTCGCTCAAGGTCACAGATGGTGTCTACTGATGATATTGTAGCAGATCAGAATGATCTATCCACAAGTGAACAAAGAATGTGTGAGGATGATTTTGGGTTAACATCCTTGTTTAGTGTGAGTGATGCCCATGATGTGCAAGAGCTAGATACCAATATTTTGAGTAATAGAGAACAATTAATTATTGATCAAAGTAATGATGTTAAGATTAAAGAATTTATGAATGTGGCTATGAGTGAAAAAGAGATTAGTGAATGTTCCAAGGGCTACTATATTAAACATGGTGTCCTTATGCGTAAGTGGACTTCGCCCAAAGTTCCAGCAGATAACTCTTGGACGGCAGTTCATCAAATTGTCCTTCCAAAGAGATACAGATCTGAGGTATTGAAATTAGCTCATAATACACCTATGTCTGGACATTTAGGAATTAGGAAGACTTATGCCAAGATTCTGAATAATTTTTATTGGCCTTATGTAAAAAAGGATGTGATTAATTTTTGTAAGTCTTGTCATACATGTCAAATTGTGGGGAAGCCAAACCAAAGTATTGCCAAAGCTCCCCTTATACCTATTCCTGTATTGGATGAACCTTTTAGTAGAGTATTGGTAGATTGTGTGGGACCATTACCCAAGACCAAATCAGGACATCAATATTTGCTAAATACTATGTGTTGTGCTGCCTGATACTCCAGAAGCCATACCATTAAGAAACATTTCAGCTAAAGTAATAGTTAAATCTCTGATAAAGTTTTTCACAACTTTTGGCTTGCCTAAAATAATTCAATCAGACCAGGGTAGTAATTTCATGTCAACATATTTTCAAAAAGTAATGAGTGATCTAGGAATTAAACAAATTCATT
This sequence comes from Penaeus japonicus, assembly GCA_017312705.2. Classification (NCBI taxonomy): domain Eukaryota; kingdom Metazoa; phylum Arthropoda; class Malacostraca; order Decapoda; family Penaeidae; genus Penaeus; species Penaeus japonicus. Next base: position 130,238 of record BOPN01001088.1, read on the forward strand.
CAAGTACCTACCACCCAGAAAGTCAAGGAGCATACAGGAAAGGTTTCATCAGACCCTTAAGAACATGTTAGAAAATTTTAGGTAACGACACTAATAAAGAATGGGATGAAGGAGTGTCCTTCCTATTATTTGCTGTACGAGATGCTGTACAAGAATCTCTTGGATTTAGTCCACACGACCTCATATTTGCTCATGATGTGAGAGGTCCTTTAAAAGTTCTGAAAGAAATGTGGATTCAGAGTGATGAAAAACAAACTGTACTAGATCATGTGTCAACTTTTAGAGAAAAGCTATTTCAAGCATGGGAATTAGCTAGAGAAAATATGAAAAGCTCCCAGTGTAAAATGAAACACAGATTTGATGCTAAATCTAAAGTGCATGATTTTAAAGTTGGTGATCAAGTATTGGCCTTTTTGCCTATGCAAGGGCAACCTCTGAAAGCAAAATTCTCTGGTCCATATGAGATTGTAAGAAAACTCAATGATGTAAATTATGTGATTAAAACCCCAGACAGACGTAGATCTGAAAGAGTGTGTCATGTAAACATGTTGAAAGAATATTTTGTTACTGAATCAAAGGTTGTCAATCTTAATGTGATAAGTGATAATCATGAGGATGAATTTAGAAATATGAATATAGATATGAAATTGTGTAACAGTGATATTCTGAATAACTTGAATGACAAACTGAGTCATTTGTCTGATGGTCAAAGGGAAGAAATTTGTGTGTTAATACATCAGAATGTGAAGTTGTTTAGTGATGTACCCCAACAAACAAACTTGGTACAAACATGATGTGGATGTAGGAAATGCTTCTCCTATCAAACAGGCTCCGTACAGGATGAATCATGTGAAAAGGGAATATCTAAAGCAAGAAATAAGATATTTACTAGATAATAACATCATAGAACCTAGTGCAAGTAGCTGGTCTTCACCATGTCTATTGGTACCAAAACCAGACGGTTCTTT
>BOPN01001088.1:138705-141205 GCA_017312705.2 Penaeus japonicus
TAATAAGCAAAGCATGCATGACTTCTTTTTCTTACCTCCTTCTCCTTCTTCTTTCTCATTTCTTCTTTATATTCTCTTGCTTCTCTTTCCTGTTGCACTCTCACTCTCTCCTCCCACATCTCTGCTTCCCTCCTTTCTCGCTCTTCTTCTATGGCCTTTTGTTTTTTCTTGTCTTCAAGCTACGGAAAGACACGCCGGTGTTCAGTTTTGACTTAAGAAACATAATGACAGCGAATAGCAACAGTTAAGATTTTTTTGTTTTCAGTGTTGCATTTTCTGCTACTAAATACAATTTATGTTTTCAGTATTGTATTTCAGCTACTAAATACATTTTATGTTTTCAGTATTGTATTTCAGCTACTAAATACATTTTATGATTTCCGTATTGTATTTTCTACTACTAAACATCTATCACTATTCTTAAGACTACTGTCATCATTGATATCAATATCCATGCTATAACTGTCATGATTAAAATCATATCTTCATCTTTAGTTCTATTGTTATAATCATTACTGTTATTATCATCATTATCATTATCATCATAACCATTATCATTATCATCATTATCATTGGTATTATTGTTATCATCATCACTGTTACTACTGTCATTATGATTATTACTGTTATTATCAATATTATTACTTATATAGATTTATATTCCTAATTATTACAACAACTGTTATACTATCATTACTATTATTGCTATAATCATAATCACTATTATCATCATCTTTATTATCATTATCATCATCATTATTATCATTATTATTGTTGCTATAACTATTAGTATCATTATCATTACTATTTTTATCCCTGATATAAATGACATTATCATTTTCATTGTTATTATCACTATTATCATCTTAATTAATATCATTATTATCAGGTCCATTTATATCGTTATTATAATTAGCATCAACAACATGATACTTATCATTACCATTATCATTATCAATCATCATCACTAATATTAACATTATCATTACTTATATTGTCACCATTATCCTCCTTATTATTGTTACTATCATCACTATTATTACCATTATCATTCTTACCATTCTTATTATTATTATCATTATCATTATCATCATCATTGTTTTTATTATTATCATTATTATTATTATTATTATCATTATTATTATTATTATTATTATTATTATTGTTATCATTATTATTATTATCATTATCATTATCATTATTATTATTTTTATTATTATTATTACTATCATTATTATTATCATCATCATCATTATTATTATTATCACTATTATTATCATCATTATTATTATTATTATCACTATTATCATTATCATCATTGCTATGATTATCATCATCATCATTATCATATCTTTATTATTGTTATCATTATTAATATAATTATCATTATCATTATTGTCAATGTCATAATCATTATTGTTATTATAATTATTGTTATTACTATATCACCGTTATTATCATTATTAATATTTCATCCTTATTATTATCATAATCATTGTTACCATTATTGTTAGTGTTATTACTATCTTTATTACTATCATTATCACACTCATTATCATCATCACGCTCATCCTCATTATCATTATTATCCTTATTATCATTATTATTATTACCATCATTACATCAAATAATATTAGTAGTAATGACGAGGATGATAATGATGATATTGTACTAATGCTAATGCTAATGATAATAATAATAATATGATAATAATAAAACTGATAATAATAATGGCAATATTAATAACAATGATAATAATAATAATGATAATAATTCTAATAATGATAACAACTATATTATTATTATCATTAATAATAATAATAATAATAATAATAATAATAATAATGATATTAAAGACAATACTGATAATAATGATAATTATAATATTAATGATAATATTGATGGTGAATAAAAAGAGCAAAAATAATGACGATAACAATACTAAAAAATGTTAATCAAAATAAGCAAAATAATAAATGTATTGATAAATAGTTTAATTCAGTAATAATTTTGGTTAAAACATTTATGCAAATGATAACAATGATAACGACGAAATGACAATGATAACAATGGAAAGAGGATAAAGAAGAAGAATGATGGCGATCGTAATGCTAATGGCAATAACGTATTTTATATTTTCCTTGTTCCTCTTCTTCGCTCCTCCCTTACCTGCTGCTTGATAATCCTTTGAGTCTCTTCGGCCTGTTTTTTCCTCCTCTCTTTTTCGGCCATTTCCTCCGGGTCCATCTTGCTCATTCCGCCTCCCCGCGCGTAAGTCCTGTAGGACCGTTGGAAATATTAGTTTTAAGAAGTGGTGATCAGTGATGGGTGATGACCGGTATTGAAGCGAAATGCCGCTCAAACGTGTCACGGCAAAACGAAAGGCTGCGGCGAAATCTCCAGTGCCATAGTACTTGATGGGAGCAAACGATTTAGGATCAGATGAGCGTGAAAAAAAGGACGAAGGGTAAGAAGTGTGGGAATGATATTCAGTAAACAA
>BOPN01001088.1:181205-186205 GCA_017312705.2 Penaeus japonicus
CATTATTGTGTGTATACATAGGCGTGACGAATTCGTTTGAATATATTTGTTTGTGCGTACCTACTAGAGGGAGAGATGTTAAAGGAAATATAAGGAGAGGGAGAAGGAGTAGGGGTGAAAAAGGAAGAGAAAGATGGAGAGAGAGAGAGATACACACACACGCACACAAAGAGAGTTAGAGAGATAGAGACATATAGATAAATGAATAGATAGAGAGATAGAGAGAGATAAGGAGAGCGAGAGAGAGAGACAGAGAGATGTTTAGGAGAGAGATAAGACCAAAGAAGGAGAGAGAAATGAAATTAGACAAAACCCAAGTACACTGCGGAGCTCTGTGGCACATCCATTATCTTGTCCAGTATTGATCCCAGTTATTAACTTCGTCCTCCACATAAGCCGCTCCCTCGAAGACAGGGATTCATTAATTAAACTACAACGTAGATAGATACAGACATAACTATTATAAATTAACAAAGATAGTCAAAGAGTGGGAGAGAAAGAGAAAAAAATATACATATACATATACATATATATATATTAATATATATACATTAAACTTTTAATATATATATGTATATATATGTATATATATACATATATATACATATATGTATATATATATGTATATATATACATATATGTATATATATGTATATATATATATGTATATATATATATATGTATATATATATATGTATATATATATGGATATATACATATATATATATATATATATATATATATATATATATGTGTGTGTGTGTGTGTGTGTGTGTGTGTGTGTGTGTGTGTGTTTTACTCTCTCTCTCTCTCTCTCTCTCTCTATATATAATATATGCACATACACAACACATACACATACACAGACATATATATATATATATATATATATATATATATATATATATATATATATATATATATATATATATATACATATATATATATATATATACATATATATATATATATATATGTATATATATATATATATATATATATATATATATATACATATATATATGTGTGTGTGTGTGTGTATTTTTATATATATATGTGTGTGTGCGTGTGCGTTTATGTGTGTGTGCGTGTGCGTTTATGTGTGTGTGCGTGTGCGTTTATGTGTGTGTGTGTGTGTGTGTGTATGTGTGTGTGTGTGAGCACACACACGTTCTCTCTCTCACGCGCGTGCTCTCACACTCATATAGATAGGCAGAGGAATATGGATATCCCTAAATAATGCGCATATATCACTCATGAAGAGAAACATATATTTCACAGCAATAGTGATGATTAAGCCCAGCCGACCAGGAGCCGCTCATTCCTAATTGCGACCCGCGCACATGCAAACGTACATGGCCTCTTTCCTCAGTGACCTGACCTTGTAATTGTAATTTTTTTTTTCAAAACCACCATATTATATGTATGTATGTGTATATGTCAGAGTGAGAGGGTATATGCAAGTGTGCAACATAATTTGGCCCAGTGCAGTACGTTCTTACATGTGATCACGTGTGTAGCCATAGGTGTGAGCTTGAGAAACTGGCACCCAAGGGAGGGGAGTGCCATAAGAATTTAGGTCAACCATAGATTTGTCAGTTCCTCTATAATTGATCGGGGCAGCGCCGCATGACGTTGTTCCAGGGCATTAGGGAGTGGAGGAGCACAAGGGAGCCTCTACACTGGTTTCATACTCAAATCTTCTGAGGTTCAACTACAAGCAAACACACACTCTAGCACACACACACTCATACCCAAGCAAACGCACACGCACACAAACACGCACCTCCCTCCTCCCTCCCAACACACACACACACATACGCATTCATGCACTCATACACGTACATACAGATGATCAAATAGGGAGACAGATAGATAGATATAAAGCAAAGAATAAAAACAAATGTAAGTCGACCATGCGCTCAATCTATTCAGTCTTTCACCTCCTGTTTAATTATGATCATTGTCGCTCCCTGTTGCGTAATTGCACTCTCATGCAGGTTCTTGCTCAGGCTCGTGCCAAGTGGTTGCGTATATTCTTACTAACGAATGTCAATGCTCTCGAGTTGTGGTGCATCAGTGATTGACCTTACAGATATAAGGTCACATGAACATGTTTGTTTATATACAGCTTATGTATAAATATAAGCGTATGTACATGCCTATATCTATTCCGTACCGCATATGTGTAACTACTTATTCATCTACCTAAGAAAGAGATCGATAGATAGAAATAGATAGATAAATAAATAGATAGAGAGAGAGATTTTACGACCCTTTTAAGAATTGTGGAATAATTTATTCTCATTAATACATTCTACTCGTGTCACTATGAACTCTCTCTCACTTGACTATCTGTCTGTCTGTGTTTGTCTTTCTCTCTCTCTTGTCTGTCTATCTATCGATCTCTTCCCTCCCTCTCTCTCACAATCAATGATTCTATTTTTAATGAATGTCACAATAGGTTTAGTTCCTAAAGCTGCATTTGCTACCGTAACCGTATCCTTTTAAATTCTAAAATTGCCATATCCAGCCTTCTTCCTCCAAGCTCGACTTCAAAGCGCACGCTCGTAACATTGATGTTGTGTGACAGAGCCTTCGCTTTCTTAGATGCAAATCATTATCATGGAGGGCGCAACCTTGGTCCAGCCGAGGAAGATGAGAGAAGAGAGGAAATGCGAAAGGATAACGATGATGATGAGAAGAAGGGAAGAGAGAGAGAGAGAGAGATAGAGAGAGGCAGACAGATAGATAGAGAGATTGAGACCGAAAAAGAAAATCTTTAGGCCTCACATTAACCCATAAACCGATAATATGAATGCTCATAATTTAATTACATCTGGTAATGATTATTTAATTCTGAACACTGAATGATTGCCGATGATTTAATCAAAAGTACTTTTTTTTTTAAATTTATGTATACATATGTATGTATACCGGAATCCCTGTAAGATGAGACGCGCAAACACAGTCAGTATAAGCCAGTTCGGCTTATATCGTTATGGACTTCACATATAATTTTCAAAGACACTGGGTGGTAAAGACTCAGATATTTTGGTAAACGCAATCCAATCTCATTGTTCTTATAAGACCAAATACGCAATGTTTCAAAATTAGTATCTTGTGTACTTGAGGACTCAGACAAAGGAAATAAAAGACTTGCACTAGGCCACGAAGGAGAGGACATGAAAGGAGAAAATGGCAGACGATGAAATTAGTCCGCTCGGCCACCCTGGACAAGACAAAGGATAAAGGAGCGTCCGCAGTCTCTCTCTTCTCTCTCTTTCTCATCATAAATATCATCAGTAACACTATCTTCATTATTATGATCCTTGTTGTTATCATCATTTAATTATCATTTTTGGTGATTGTCATTATCCTCAATTATATCATTTTCATTATTATAGCCATTATAATCAAAATTGCTGTTCTTAGCATTACTAATACTATCGTTCCTATAATTATCAATATCGTTATCATCTCATTAATCACATTTGATTTCGTTATCATCATTACTGTCATCATTGTCATTTTCATGATTACCATTATCACTATTATCATTATCATTATTGTTATTACTACTATTATCATTTGTATTACCACTAGAATTATTATAATTATCACAATTATCATTACCATTTCACCATCATTATTAGTATCATCATCATTATCACTATTATCATCATTACCATAATCACCATTCATTATTAGAATCATCATAATCAATAGTATTACCACCAGTATTATTATTATAATGATAATTCTCGTTACTGTCATTTTTATTATAGTCATTATCATTACTATCATCATCATCATTATTATGATGATGATTACCATTGGCATTATTATCAATATCATCATCATTACTAATAGCATCATATCATCATCATTATCATTATTATAATATTTGTCATTGTAATTATTATTAATATCATTATCGTTATTATCATTATTATAGTCATCGTTATCATTATCACCGTCACTTTTATCATATAATAATTATTATTATTTTCAATAATAATAATAATAATAACAGATATAACAATAATCATACTACTACTAACAATAATGATAACAATAATACTAATGATTATAGCAATGATCATATAATAATGATGAAAAGATAATAACAACAATAATCATAACCATAAAAATGAAAATACTAATAGTCGTAATAACAACAATAATAAGCACTAACATTAATATAATTGTAACAGTAACAACTAGAATAAGAACAACAATATAACATTAATAACAACAATATTGATAATGAGGATAATAACATTGATAATAATGATGATCATAATAATACTTATGATAAAAATAATGTTAATAATAAATGATGACAATAATAATAATAAAAAAATATCATTATCATAATTATAATTACTACAAATAATAATGATCATCATTATTATACATTTTACTGTTACAATGATAAAAATGATGGTAATGATAATAACAATCAATAATACTAGTAATATCAGTAATAACAACAATATGATGATAATAATATTAACCTAACGGCGATAATACAAAAATAATACCATAACAATAATATCAACAGAAACAATAATAATAGTGATGATAATGATAATGAAATTAATGATGAGCTATAAAAATAAATAACTACAATAACAACAAAACAAAATAAACATAATTGTTATTTCGTTCTTGATTTTTTCTGATTTTATTTTTTAATGAGACAAAAAAATAAAAATAAAAATCCCACTATTGCATTTCCGTCCAATTCAATGATTTAGGGACACTTAAAAGAATTACCCCAAACATCATGTAAATTTTCACCTTCTGAAAATCATGATTTTATATTGGAAATAGATGATCTCTCAATCACTTGCATCGCATACTTCTTATTGCAGAACTTATTCTGAACGTGTTACCGAGTTGGATACAAAATATTAAGGAACAGCCGATTATCGTTCTGTAAGACTTTAGAATTCATAGGTTTGTCTGTGTGTACTGCTTTCCTGACCAGACGA
>BOPN01001088.1:196205-198206 GCA_017312705.2 Penaeus japonicus
ACAACCGTTTCGGTTTCTCTTTTTCACTTCCAAATTATGCCCATTCATCCACACACACAGATGCAAATACACGCCAACGCTAAAATATAACCATAGGGCTTGGGGATATGTGACAATAAAAGACGAAATCAGGTTTGGTGCTTTATTTGAGACTAGGTATAAAGACCAGGAATGCTTCATATATATGTTTCTGTATATATATGATTATATTCATGTATACATACATACATACATACAAACATACATACATATACACACACACACACACACATATATATATATATATATATATATATATATATATATATATGTATATATATAAATAAATAAATATAAAAGCGCACACACACACACACACACACACACACACACACACACACACACACACACACACACACACACACACACACACACACACACACACACAAACACACACACACACATAATATATATATATATATATATATATATATATATATATATATATATATATATACATATATATATATATATATATATATATATATATATATATATATATATATATATATATATATATATATATATATATATATATATATATTATTACGATCCAAGTACCGAACGAGCTGTGGTCATTGATGCAATGGCCTGATATGGCCCAGCTCAACTTCAGTCGTAGATAAAACTTTACCAAAATCTTTACCAAGTTCTCGTTCATTTTAATTCTTATATATTTATTCAAAGATTTTTTTTAATGCTTTTTTATGTCACGTGTTTTTATTGAATAATTTCCATATAATTATTCTGTCTACACTGAAAGAATTAAGTAAAATTCACACATGCAAATTCTTATTTTATTTAGCAGAACATATTTACAACAACAATTATAAAAACCTTCACCTATTCCTACCTATCTAAAGACTCCATAACTTTGAAGCCTTTAAGCCCAACCCTATCAAAGGAAAAGCAAACCTGGAAAATATTTACGAAGAAGCAGAGAGCGAATCTTAATTAGTTCACGCTCTGCACATTCCGCTCACCACCAACTCACCAGCACCCGCACATGCGCAGGTGTTGGTGGTGGTGCTAGCTGGACAAGATGCCTCGAACAAGGTGGTTGAATAACAACCTACAAGGTCGTGGCTCGTAAAATCTCCTCGTAAAAGATTTTTTTTTTTTCTGAAGGGGAAAAGATTGGCTAAGGACATTGATTCCCATAGCTAAGCTAATGTACCTGCATTGTACTCAATATATAATATATAATTATGACAATATCTACGCTCTTGATAAAGCGTCAGCAACAATATTGTCTTTACCTTTTATATGACTGATTTTGATATTATATGGCTGTAGTTCCAAAGCCCATCTTAGGATTCTCATATTTTTGAATTTTACACTTTCAATAAATCGAAGTGGATTATAGTCTGTGAATATTTCAATTGGATAGCAGTGCTCATTAGGTAAACTTTAAACTTTTACAATGCCATTACCAACCCTAAAGCCTCCTTTTCAACAGTGGCCTATGATTTTTTATAAGATTTATATTTGAATGAATAATAGCACACCGGGTGTAACACATTCATTCTGTCGACCACTTGAAAACTTTCTTAGTGCAGAGCAAATCGGTAAGCGGAGCAGACACCTGAGCAAAGTTCCTGCAGAATCTTCTGTAGTACCCCGCCAGACCATAAAACGCATGACTTTTCCGTGTAGAGGGAGTTGGATATTGATGAACAGCCTCAATCTTAGCAGACACTGGTGCTAACTGACCTTGGCCCACCACATGGCCAAGAAAGACTACGTGAGCATGACCAAATTCGCTCTTCTTGAGGTTCACCGTGAGATTAGCTTCAGCGAGCGTGGAGAAGGGCGCGAAGTCGACGCAGATGATCCTCCCAGGATGAGCTCCAATCCACCAGGTCGTCAAGGTAACATCTCACACCTTCCAGATCAGCAGTCAGGTAGTTCATCAGCCGTTGGAAGGTTGCAGGGGCATTCCGCATTCCAAATGGGAGGACG
>BOPN01001088.1:211226-213726 GCA_017312705.2 Penaeus japonicus
AGAGAGGGATAGAGAGAGAGAGAGAGAGAGAGAGAGAGAGAGAGAGAGAGAGAGAGAGAGAGAGAGAGAGAGAGAGAGAGAGAGAGAGAGAGAGAGAGAGAGAGAGAGAGAGAGAGAGAGAGAGAGAGAGAGAGAGAGAGAGAGAGAGAGAGAGAGAGAGAGAGAGAGAGAGAGATTGTGAGAGCGAGAAAGAGGGGGGAGGAGATAGATAGAAAGAGAGAGGGGGAGAAAGAGAGAGAGAAGGAGAGAGAGAGGGAGATAGTTAGAGAGGGATAGAGAGAGAGAGAGAGAGAGAGAGAGAGAGAGAGAGAGAGAGAGAGAGAGAGAGAGAGAGAGAGAGAGAGAGAGAGAGAGAGAGAGAGAGAGAGAGAGAGAGAGAGAGAGAGAGAGAGAGAGAGAGAGAGAGAGAGAGAGACAGACAGACAGACAGAAAGAGAGAGAGAGAGAGAGAGACAGAGAGACAGAGAGAGAGAGAGAGAGAGAGAGAGAGAGAGAGAGAGAGAGAGAGAGAGAGAGAGAGAGAGAGAGAGAGAGAGAGAGAGAGAGAGAGAGAGAGAGACAGAGAGAGAGAGAGAGAGAAAGAGAAGGAGAGAAAGAGGGAGATAGTTAGAGAGGGATAGAGAGAGGGGGGGGGGGAGAGAGAGAGAGAGAGAGAGAGAGAGAGAGAGAGAGAGAGAGAGAGAGAGAGAGAGAGAGAGAGAGAGAGAGAGAGAGAGAGAGAGCGAGAGAGAGAGAGAGAGAGAGAGAGAGAGACAGACAGACAGACAGAAGAGAGAGAGAGAGAGAGAGAGAGAGAGAGAGAGAGAGAGAGAGAGAGAGAGAGAGAGAGAGAGAGAGAGAGAGAGAGAGAGAGAGAAAGAGAGAGAGAGAGAGAGAGGGGGGGGGGAGGGTATGTGCAAGGGGGGTGAAGAGATCAAGGAGTGAAAGGAGGGAAAATAGAGAGACGGAGGGAAAGGGATTAAAGAGATAGATAGATAGATACAGTCGGAGAAAGAAAGAAAGAGGGGGAGAGGGTAGGAGGAATTGCGTGGGGAATATGAAAGAAGGGAGGATGTGGTTAAGAGACGGAAAGGGAAGGGAAGAGAAGAGAGAGCTGAGGAGGAGAGATAGGTAGAAAGATGCTAAAAGAAAGAATGGGGAAGTTGGAAGATGGAGGAGGTGAGAAGGAGGGAGGTTGTGAAGCTTATACAATATGGTTATACAGATCATTAAATGTATTGGTATGTATATATTACGTTCATATATAATCTCTCAATAAGGGACAAGGTACAAATTCTCCCAAGTCAGGTCAGGTCAGGTCATTTTTTCATTCCCACCACCTTCCAGTGCATCTGCGTATCTATTATGGGAGCTGTCAATGGCACTAAGGAAAATCTCCCCATACAACCGGTATGTCTGCAACCTACAGACAGACCGGGATACATATCGCTGCTAGTGACACCTGATATGTGTTGTGGATGTAATAAAATTGCTCTATGATCATTGATCTACGGTGCCATTTGTTTTCGTGTACTTTTAACGTTACAAATTTGCTTGTTTATATATGCTTAATGTGTGTATACCAAAGTGTTTATGTATTATTGGATGTAATTCTCTACACTTTCAGTCTTATGATCCTTGATTATATTTTTAGTTATAAAGCAACATTGAACTGCCATTTCTGTTAACAAGAGAGGGTGGCATTGTATCCGTAGCTAGATACAGTGAAGGAACTGAGACCACACAAGTGTCTTTAATGAGGAGGGAGAGCTTCTCCAGCTAATGATCAAGGCAAGGATGAACTCACTTTTAGAAATCATCGGCAGCACCATTCTGGTTATTGCTACTAAAGGAATGCTGGTGTTGAAACATTTAAACATTTTTACTCCAACAGCTGCACTGAAAGTGAGATCAAATGCCCGGTCCTGCATGTCCCGAAAACATCGATGTATACTTTCTTGCAGAGTAGAAAGAAGTATATCGTAAACCACATTAGCCTACATCAGTGTCAGTTTCCCCGCAGAGTGAGTTATCACTCCAATTCAGCTTCCCGTGACTTACGGCAGGGTTCTTCCAAGTAGGGGTTGCGAGATGGTAGTCAGAGGGGCGTAGCGCCCCTCAATAAACAGGATAGTCATATAAAATAAACAAAGAAAGAATACATACGATGCAAAAAAAGAAAAAGATAAAAAAAGAAAGAAAGAAAGAAAGAAGAAAAAAGAAAAAAAAAAGAGAGAGAAAAAAAATATATATATATATGTATGTGTGTGTGTGTGTGTATGCGTGTGTAATAGTCGTTAAGGTAGGGAACCATTTTTTGTAATGGATAAGAAAGATACTCACAGGTATGCAATATCATCTATTAGAAGGACGAGGTGAGTAGTGTGAAATCAACACACTAAGTTGCAGTAGAGGTCACTATAGAGTTCAAGAGTGCAGATCAAAGGCTAGTCAAGACAGAAAGGAAAAAAAGTCAGAAATTCCTAGGTGAAAAAACATGATAATGCGCTTATTTTTTATA
>BOPN01001088.1:246226-248726 GCA_017312705.2 Penaeus japonicus
ATCCATTATCTCTTGCCTGCCTTGTATTTTCTACTGGATGTTGGTGTTTTCTCTTCTGCCTCTATCTCTTCCTATCTGTACTGATGTATATCAATCTTGGATACATCAGGCAGTGAAGTGGTCCTCTTTATTGGGGGATCTGGGGCTGTAATCGGAGGGTGTTTAGGGCCCTGTATGCCCTGATCCTTTGTCTCTTTCGAGATCTTACTTTTAGCTCCAGTGAGAATCTGAGTTCCATCCTTAACCTTAGCCGAATTAGTGGCTTTAGAAATGGATTCAGTAGGGCTCAGAGCCGCCTACTTGATCTCTTTGAAAGCCTTCTGCTTGGTCTCATTGGCAGTGGGGACTTTGAAGCTATCAATGGCCATGGCCTTAACCTTTGGTTTGGCTCCAAGGCTGATTGAACGCTTGGTCTTTTCCTCAGGTTTTGAGTCTAGCTTTGCCTTAACCTCGGAATCATTCGGGATTTTAATATTTATTTTTCTTCCATCTTGATAACTCAGAGCGACAGGTGACCATTGAGCATCAGAAGTGGTTAATGGTGTTTGCAGCAGGTTATCCAAGGTTGATGGAATCCTCGGGCTGTCTGTTGGAATCTCCTCAGTTTGCTGCATTTGCTCAGGAGTCTGCAGAGTTTGCTTAGTCGGGCTGTGGGATCTGGTGTAAGCTTTTTATTCTGTGTTGGAGTATATTCCACATTCTGTACGCAGTCTTCCTAGCCTCAGAATATGACATTTTCTGAGTGTTTAGTGGGCTAGAGTTTCTTTCTCCATCCTGTAAAATTCACATATTCTGTCTGAAGCTTTGTAGGTCTCTCTACAGTTTATCTGGGTATAAGTATGCTCCAGTAGCTTTTCTTCCCCACAATTTTCGCAGATTACCTTGCGAGAGTGACTGTATTTTCTAATATTTCTGGCAGTTTTAACAACGTCTTGAAGCAGGATGGTATGGCCGGACATCCAATACATATCATGTTGCCATGATTTTGTTTGGCAGTTGCTCTTTGTCAAGGAAAAGGATCAACATGGGTGTGTCAATCAATTCATCTCCCATCCTCTTTTGTATTCTTTTGACTGCTTTCACTCCTTGGTCTACTAGCTCTTTTTACAGAGTCTCCTCCGAGTTATTCATCACCATAAACACCACTCCTTTTACCTGATTAAGTTATCTGTTGGCGGATATTGAAATATCTACTCCTGCTATCTTCTCACAAGATCTTCTTTGCCTGGCTTTCAGTGACTACCTGTCAAAGTAGAGTGTCGCCTTTGGTCTGGCGGATCTTCTTTGTCTTTCCACAGCATTGATTTATTTCTCTGTATGTTTTGAATATAGAAATCTCGTCTATTTTTGTTGTAAATTTAGTATCAATAAACAGAGGGGTTCTACGAGGGGGTACAAGACTCTCTTCATTTGTAAATTTCTTATTTTGGCCATTTACATTCTTTACTACTAGAGGTAGAAAAGGTTTGATGGCCACGGTTTCCATTGCCATGGTCTGAGTACAGTCCAGGTCCGGTGTCCGGTTTTTATATTTGTAGCAAGTCGAAGATTAACCGCCCCCGTCAGAGAATATCCTCCTAACCCATTAGGCTCAGTATGAGTTGGGGCTTTGGCGGGAATGTACTTCTACTAGAGAGGGATTGCCTCCCTTAAGGTGGGCTAGCAGCGATCATGGCGATAAATATCCCTCCCACCGTCAGCTCTAATGCCTGGCGCCTCCCTTTTCCGCCATCATGAGTGGCTTAAAACCGGATCATTGGAGCTCACCTCTTGACAGGTATTACCTGCATCCCTAGGGGTCTGCCATGGGGTGTTGATCTTCGTTTAGGTGTTCACCAGTTTATAGTTGACATCATTGGTGGATCATCATGTAAGTCTTTTCGTTGACTCCTCCACAAGGACCTTGATGGCTTGGGTGACCCTAACGAAGCCCCCGTTAACATCTCTCCTTGCTTCATTGATAGTAAAAGCCTCCCCACCATGACAAAGGTGGACTCACATTGGGAAGGAAAATACAAACAAAACCTATACTTAACAAACGTGTAGAAGGCACCAAAGTAAATTAAATTTAAAACAAAACGACTAAGAAATGCCAGAAGGGCTGAGATAACTAATGTTTCTCGTAAAAATGACAAAAGGGCCTGCAAAAATGATAGTAAAACTAATAGCTAGGCTAAAACACGTAGGAGGAATGAATAAAACTAGTAGGAGTAAAAACGGGGGTAAAAGAATGGGGTATGAGATGAAGTAAAAGGTAAAATTCAAAGTAAAAGAAGAAAAAGTAAATGTAAAAGCGGCACAAAGGTTTAAAATAAAATGTAAACATTTATAAATAGCACGTCCATCATGAATACACCCAGGCAAGTAAAAGGGGCAGTGCAACCTTGTTTCAGTATCTCCTGGTGTGAATCCAAAACGTAATCCAAAGGGCAGAGTATCCACTTTATTTATTTCACTAAAATATGGGGGTTACATGACCTCACGCGGACGGAGTCGTAGA
>BOPN01001088.1:261226-263726 GCA_017312705.2 Penaeus japonicus
GGGTAGGGAGGCCCTCAGCGTCCTTTGGGCGCAATTCTCTTCTTCCCCTGAAATTCTTCTGTCTTTCTGCGTGACTTTCCTGAGCCTACCGGAGTTTCCTTGTGAGCTCCTGTATTCACTTGGGGGTGGGCACCGAATTTCCGTCCCTCGCACTAGGCAGGTTCGGCGGTAAGGAAGTGTTTTCCACACAACTCCGATCCCTTAGTAGGTACTGGAGGACGCAACCAGGCTTCCACTAGAGGGGACGTTTAACAGCAAGACTGAATTTGCTATTGAGATTAGTTTGAAGGCTTTGGACCTGGTCCGATACCCCAGTATGATTCATTCCCCAGCTACCTTTCCTCCTTCTCAAGGAGTTGGGGCGACTCCTCCTAACTTTCCTAAGACCAATGTGACCTCTGAAAGAATCCTAACTATTAACTGAACCAGAAGACCAAGCATTGATATCCCTCCAGAGAATGCAAGGCATATATAAATTAAATGCATGAATGAAAATCAATCCCTGCAAAATGTCAACCCCTTTATCATTAAGAAGGTCCTTGATGGTCAAGTGGAAGGCGGTTTTGATTTTGTCAGAAAATTGCGAGATGTAAAGCCTCCTTGTTAAAGTGCGGTTCAAATCTTAAGGATTTGCTTAAACTGACACAAATTCATGACCTCAAAGTAAAAGTATCTATTCCTGTTGGCCCAAGTACCTGTAAAGGAGTAATCTATCACAGGGATTTGAGGACAAAGGAAGAAAGTGAAATTCATGAGGCCATGAAAGACCAAAGCGTAGTAGACGTAAATTGCATGACCAAGAATGACAGGAATGTGTGAACTAAAACAGTATTGTTAAAGTCGGATATAAGATTGTTCATGTACGACCTTATATTCAAAAACCAATACGCTGTAATAGATTCCAAAAAAATTGGACACATTAAGAATACTAACAAATTCACTAGTGCTAGAGCTCATGATACCACTGCATGCACTAAAAATACACTCAACTGTGCTAATTGTGGAGGTCCCCATCAATCAGGCTCTGCTGAGTACAGCAAGCCTGAAGAAGTAGACTGAAACATTGACATACATGAGAGAGCACGATGTTAGTTATCGTGAGGCCAAGAAGAAAGTTGAAGGTTTGGCAAGCAAACCCAATACTGCTTACACTTCAACAGCAACTAATAATGGTTCAAGTGTAAGCAGTGTTAGTCAATAGATCGCAGCTAAAGATAAAGAAATTTCCGAAATAAAGAAAACTGTAAAAGACCTAATGAATCAAATTAAATAACTGAATAAAACAATAAAGGAAATTGCTGAATCAACCCAGCTAAAACAGCATCATAAGAAGAATGATACCAAATCACAACACGGATCACACCTTCTTGTCCAGGCGACCATTACTAGGACTTTGCCTGGTTTTTGGTCTACTCGTCAGAGCAGATCCTCTTCCACCGGGCGTCTCCCTTGCAGTGGGGAGCAGGCCATGGAGGCTACTGTCTCCAAGAATTCCCGAGAGAGGCCCTCGGGAAGCGAGGGACAGGAGGAAGTACCTCCCTTCTAAAAAAAAGAAAATGAAAACCGGCGGACAAGGCACTTCCAAACTCCATAAAACGTAATCCACGTGTTTACCATTATACAATGGAACTGTCGAAGTCTTAGATCAAAATAAACTCCCTCAGACTATTAGCCTCGTCCTATGCTCCCGATATCATAGTTCTTCAAGAAAGCCTTTTCAATGACCAAGTCTCTGGCGAGGTCGTATCGCTGAGAAACTATCACTTGTGTATAAAAGACCGAGAGGGAAGGGGTGGAGGCGGGGTCGCCATGTACATCCACCAGTGCCTCCCTTTCACTGAAGTGACGATTAATTCTGCATTGGAATATGTTGCACGCAAAGTAAAATTCAACAACATGCATCTGACTATATGTTCAGATAATATAGTAATCTATGGTGAGCTTTTTGCTCTTCAGGGTAGTCTGCCAAAAAACAAATTAATTTTAGGTGATTTTAATGCTCACCATACTTTATGAGGTTCCCTGCGGGTGGATGGTAGAGATGAACAAGTAGTTTATCAATGACTCTGTTCTGGTCCTTCTGAACACTGGTAGTCCGGCGCGAGTGGACGATAATACCGGTACTTTGAGCTTTATTGACCTATCACTGGTCTCTTAATATTAGCAGCCAAGTGCCTGTGGCATATCATTGATGACTCATTGGGAAGCGACCACCTTCCTATTTGTATTAAGTATTCATGCGACACTACAAGAACGCATTCAGCACCCAAATTTAATGTAAAAAGAGCAGACTGGGTTGCCTTCAAAAGTATCATCAAGCTCGAAGTTGTTGAAGAAATCATTGATGATAAAGTAAACAATGTTTAAAATTGTATTATAATAGATAATGTTAAGCATAAAGTTCCATGGTGGACACCAGATTGCCGCAGGGTGCTATCTGAACGAAATACGGCCTACAGGCTTTTCAAAAATAACATTACAAATGAGAACTTTCGCAATT
>BOPN01001088.1:273726-281226 GCA_017312705.2 Penaeus japonicus
GAGCTGCATTAGAAATGTGAATCGAAATTTGTTCCTTTATGTAAGATGTTTTTAATTTTGTAAGATATGTATTTGCTTTTGATTTTGTTAATAACTGACTAAACCTGTGAAATATTTATACTGCTATTAATTGCAGGGACAAAACTACACCAAGAGTCTCGCTCTGCTTGTTCAATTGCTAAGAAAATTCTCATTTGTGATATTTTGAAAAGCCAGTAGGCCATAATTCGTTCTCACAGCACCCTGCAGCAATTCCCATGGAACTCTATGCGTAACACTATCTGTCGAAGTCTTAGGAATGGTTGCCATCACTGCATTTAAGATATGATTTTGAAAATTGTTTACTTAATCCACAATGATTTCGCCAACAACGAGCTTGACGCTCCTTGTGAAAGCGACCCAGTCTGCTCTTTTTGAGTTTTGTTTAAGTGTTGGAGCCGTTTTAATGGTGTTGCGTTGAAGCTAGTGATAGGTCAATAAATCTCAAAGTACCAGTATTATCGTCCACCCTCGTCAGACTACCATTGTTCAAAAGGACCAGCTTAGACTCATTAATGAGCTTAGCTACTTGTTTTCCTCTACCACCCATCCACAGGGAGCCCCGTAATGTAATTTATTATTTGACGAACCATTCTGAAGAACAGGTGGACAATAAACTGAACATATAGTCAGATACGTGCTACTTAATTTTACTTTACATGCCACACATTCCAAAGCAGAGGCTGGTAGATGTAAATGGCAACCCCACCTCCACTCCTTCTCTTTCCTACGTAAATGATAGTATCCTAACGATAAGTCCTCGTCACAGATTCGATCGTTTTGATTACTTTTTGAAGGTTTTAATTTTCTTTTTGAGGGAGGGAGGCGTGTCCTCCTCCGCCTGCTCCCGAACCCAAGGGTGATGATCTGAAGAGACCAAAACCAGGCGTCCTAGCCTGGTCGAGAAGGTTTATCCTAGCACCCTCCTTGTGATTCTTTTTTGCTAGGTTAATCAGCAATTTCTCTTGTCGTTTTATTTATTTTTTTTTCATTCTGATCCATTCATTCTTTAACAGTCTTTTTCATTTCAGCTAGAATCTGTTTATTCTTTGTTGCCCGCTCCTGACTAACACTGTTTACTTTGGAAGTGTTGGTTACTGCTGAACTGTAAGAAGTATTAGATATGCTTGCCAAGCCTTTTATCTTTATTTAAAATAGCATCACGCTCTCTCATGTATGCCACTTTCTCTATCTCCTTCATCTGGCTGTTGCATTCAGACCTGACTGATGGGGACCTCTACAATTAGCACATTTGAAAATGCTCTCATTACATGCAGTGGTGTCATGAGTGCCAGCACATTTACCACAAGTAGATTTATCAGTGTCCTTATAATTGTATTGCAATAAGGTATGTCCATTTTTTGCCACCTGGTACAGCACATTGGTTTCTGAACATATGTTCGCACTTGGACACTCATATCCAATTTTGACCTCGGGGACTTGACTTGGAACAAAAGTTAAAGAAGCAGTCCTGTTTTTATTTTCAAATTCCCATCCTTCTTGGTCATACAGTCCATGTCCTAAATACGTTGGTCCCTCATGTCCTCAAGGATTTCACTTTCTTCTATTGTTCTCTAATCCCTGTGAAAGATTACTACCATACAGGTTGATCGGGTTTACAGGAATAGTTACTTTGACTTTGAGATCGTGGATTTGAGTCAGCTTAAGTAAACCTTTAATCTAAGAATTAAACTGTGAAATATTTACAAGGAGACTACCATCATGCGATTTCCGAACACAATCAAAGTCGCCGTCAAATTGACCACTAAGGACCTTTTTGATGATAAAAGGGTTCATGTTCAGGAGCAATCGTTTAACATCCACAAGCCTTGCATGCTCTGGAGGGAATTTAGATATAGGTCTCCTAGATGAGTCATAGGTGGAGCTTCCCTCGTCTATGGTCGAATAGGTCGAAGAAAGTTCATGTGTTCGTCCCCACTCCTGTAAGAGGAGGGATAGTCAGGGGATCATGCATCCTTGGGTTTCGTACCTGGGTCAAAGCCCATAGTCCTGAGGGGGCTTGTAGTCCCTGAACTATAGTGTGAACTTGCTCCCAATAGCTAATTGTTAAACGTATCGTTAAAGACCCCCCCCCCCCCCTCCAAGTGGAAGAGAATAGTCAGGGGAAGAGATTTGCGCCCACAGGGCGCCTACCCACGGACCATGGCCCGTAAAGGCTACCCTGAGGTTTATGAGTGATACAGGTCAGAGGTAGGGACAAACGATTACAGTTATACTAGTGATTGTAATCCCTCATAGCAAAACATAGCGCTGAGAATGTAGCAAATCACAGTCTGTAACCGCATACAATTTACTTTCTTTTTTTACGATAATGGACGCAAATCAAACAAACGTCAATCCAGACGTGAAACCCCTGAACCCAGGGTTACTCAGTGACAAAAGATTATTTCAAAGTCAGATGTCAGAGCTAAAGAGTTTCATCCACGAGTGTTCAAAACTCTAGAACAGATAGAAGGTAATAATAGGTAACTTAGGTGTAATTTGAACAGATGCATAATATAGATATAGACCTACATTTGGGCTGTGCCATGTTTGTTCATAGCCATATGCACTTATGCATTATGTATAACGTAAATTTCATGAAATGGTTCATAAGCATTAATTGCATGATTATAGGTGGAGTGAAATATGTATTGAAATTGTTTCTCCCCCACTTCACTCGACTCCAGCACTTAACGGACATAGAGCTGCCAAAGATCATGGAAACAGAGGAGTTTCACGAAGCTGGACTTGACTCCCAGTCTCCCGACCATTTGGAATCTTTTTATATTTCTCTCGTATTGCAAAGGCCCAACATTGTAATCCTAGATGTTCCATGAAAAGCCTCATTTCTTCGTTTTAAAACTGTGTATTCTATAAACTATACTTTATGTGTGTCAGTTCTATTATTTGTACCTTTAGAACATCTTCCAATTATTTTTTTTTCCTATGGAAAGAATCGACTCGCTTGCTTCGCCTACAAAAGTTTGTTTAATCTTTATGGTTATGCTATTTACGAACAGTTTGGTATACATAGTATAAAACACCTCATTTAACTTTTAATTTCCCTTTAAAAAACTGTGTTATTAATGTATTTGGATATGAATTATCGCTTGACATCGCTTCGTTTTTTATATCCTTGGCTATTAGAACTTTGTCAGTTAGCCTTTGTTAGACCTTCAGATTAGCCAGCACCAATCACAAAATGAATCTTCCAATAGATTGATGTGATTCATTGGCTGCTTTTAAATCAATCAGCGTGCTCCATCGTGACACAAATACAAATAGAGAGACAAAGCACAGCGTATCAAGAAGCACTGAAGTTGTCGGATTTCAAGATATTTTTCTTAAATCTTTTATAGTTCATTATTAATGATTCGCTATTGGCTCTTGTAATGCTATGAAAAGATGTGAAATACAACAAAAATAGAAAAGTTTTAATCGTTCTTGTACTATAACTATAACATTACATCATTACTGCAAGTATTTCCCTCATTAATTATCTCGTTTTCGCTTCACTGTTACTATTACAAGAAATATTAATGTTATTATTATAATTGATATTGTTCATGTTGTTCCTGGTAATGTTTCTTTTTTATTATTAGTTTGTTATCACTAGTATTGTTACCGTTATCTTTGTCTTACCGTTATTATTATTGTTTTTTTAGTCTATTATTCTTTTTTTCTGATAATAATTATTTCTATTAATTTTCATTGTTGCTATCATTATGATTAGTATCATTAGTATAATTTGTGTTATTCTTGTAGACACAGATGTTTTTTTTAATGGAGAAGTAATATTGCTATATTTGTCGACGACGACGATGAAGTATTACTGATTTTCTACATTTGCTTTTCATCACTATGAAATCATATATGCCAATAGACTATTTTTCAATATCAAGTTTCTAAAAGGAAAAACATGCATTGGCTCAACAAATAAACTACTCAAATTTCTAGCTCCGAAAAATGTCAATCATTTTAAAAAGTTATTAACATCAATATTACAATCACTATGGCGATATGGTAACAGAGTCACTGCCATGAAGGTCAGAAAGGAGGCGGAAACTTATCAAAAGATATGATCATGATTATGACTTTTAAGTGAATGAAGAGAACAGAGAACGTCATCAATAAAGAGAAAAATCGATTTTGTTGCAATTGCGCGGACCTACTAGCCCAAGTATGCTCATAGAAACTCGTAGGTAGGGGGAGACTTTAATGTTTTGATATATCCACTGAAATGGGACTTTTTTTTATTTCAATTATATTACTCTCTATCATACGTCTGTATCAATATTTCGTATAAATCCTCGTCTATCACTCTTATCTGTCATGCCCGACATCGTAAGCCTTGATATCCAACGTTGCTGTTAGGCATACAAAAATGTGCGTGGATATTTGACTACTCCTAGGGAAGGAAGGTAGCAGCGAGAAAACGATAACAGAAAAGACGCAGTGGCCCATTCAAGAATCAATGTGGCATCCTTTTATTTTTTACTAAAAGCCAGATACTGATGGAAGACGATGCCTGCTCTTCTGACGTATCTCTAGATATCAGAGATGGATTTTTTTTTTTTTTTTTTTTTTTTTTTTTAATCACTATGTTTGTCTGACCTACTTCAGGATACAAGTAGCTGCTGACTTGGGGTTATAAATAATGGATTTGTTTGTGTTATATAATAATAACAGCTGGCAAGAGAAGCTTTGCAAGCATATTGATAAAACATCTATCCTTAAATAAGTCGGACAAAAAGGAAAACATATTGATACTAATAACTTTATATTTCCAAAATGGTCATATAAATTACAAAGAGAAACCAGTGAATGTTCAATGTGCATCGGTACCACATATACTTCAACATCGCATGTCATCGCCAGTATTGAGCGTCTCGTGTCCGGGTTTGTCTTCCATTACAATCATACCAGAAACGCCCACGGGACAGCGGTGCGTCGTCTGTCGTAAGAGGAATCGAGTCGGCACCGCGAGGGCCCTCTTTGCCCTCTTTGCCCTCTTTGCCCTCTTTGCGGGTATAGGACTTCTTGTTAAAGCTTCCTCTCACTGCATCTAGTTCCGATTCCTGGTATTCTATCGCCAGCGTTTCTTCTTCGCGTGACGATAGAAATGCTGGTAGATGTATCACTATCTTCCACAGGTCAAATGAAAATAGGGATGGAAAAGAAAGAGGAATGAAAAAATGATAGATGATTATAGACATATCATAAAACATTGGAACTTTACTGGTGTTTTCCTCCCCAGAAAAAACAATATTATCCATTTGGGAACAATTACCCCTAGGTGAACGAGAAATAGATTTTGAGTTACAGCTTTTATTTTTGCAAGCTTTATAGTGTAATTGATTAGAGTAAAGGCAGCAGACTGGGTAGGAAGCTTAGGCAAATGAGCGAATTAAAATGAAATCCATTTGTTCCCAATATTCTTCTTGTAAGTGACCACACACGTGATCTGTGTATGGTGATATTCTTCTCTGCAGAATTACTGTATCTATTCCTATCTATGGTTGTTCTGTGGTCTTAAACGAATCCTTATACTGCTGATTGAGACTGTGCGAAGAGTATCAGTATGGAAACTGTATGCTGAAATTATTGGTCTTTTCAATATATTTTCTGTCTCCATGATGATGATGCTGGTGATGATGATGCTGGTGAGGATGGTGGTGGTGATGGTGATGCTGTGATGATGATGATGAGGATGATGGTGATGATGACGATGATAATAATAATGATAACGATAACAGTTATGATGATGATAATAACAATGATCATGATTATAATCATAATAATGATGATAATATAATGAAAATGATAAGAAATTATTACAATGATTATAATAATAATGATGATAATAATAATGATAATAAAAGTAATAATAAAAACAATGATAGCAATAATGACAGTGATAATAATGATAACATTAATAATTATGTCAACAACAACAATGATAATGAAGATGATGATGATAATAATAATAATGATAATAGTAATGATGATATTAAAATTGTGGAAAGCCATATTAACAGGGAGTAACTAGGGCTTGAGTTGCTTAGAGAGAAGAAGCAACAGGAATTACTGGGAAAGAAATTCTTATTGCATGATTACTGACACAAAGCCTTGGATGGGCCATAATGTAATGCAAATATTCTTTTTAATGGTGAAATCAATGTGATATTCACGAAGTGAAGAAGCACACCGCTAGAGGCGGTCAAGGAGAAACGGGGTAGGCTGTGATGATGAGCGGTAGACTGGCAGATTAAGAAGATGGACTGGAGAATGGGAGGAATGGCAGGCAGGCTAAGGGGAAGGAAAGCAGGCAGGTTAATGGGAGGGAAGGCAAGCAGGTGAGGGGAGGAGCTGCATCAAGGGAGACAGGTAGGTTAAGGGGAGGAGCTGCATCAGGGCAAGCAGGCAAGCAGGTCAAAGGGAGGGTTGCAGTAGGGAGGGAAGGCAGACAGGCTAAGGGGAGTGAAGGCAGACAGGTTAATGGAAGTAAAAGCAGGTAGGTTAAGGGGAAGGGTTGCAGTAGGGAAGGAAGGGCGGCAGGCTAAGGGGAGGGAAGGCCGGCAGGCTAAGAGGAGGGAAGGTAGGCAGGTTAAGGGGAGGGGCTGCACCAGGGGAGGGAAGGAACACTATTCCCGGCAGTTACCAGGTCGCTACGTATCGACTGGCACAGCCCTCGTGCAAGAGGGAGCTGCACGCGGTGGCTCTTAGCAACAACTTGCCGGCCACGTGCCCCCCTCCTGCCCCTCCCCCCTCTCTATCTCTCCTTCCTCACTCCCTCTTTTCCTGTGACTCACACGGCAGGTGTCCGCGCTCCATTGGGTCGTTCATTAGAGTCGACATTACTCATTCCAACCTGCCGTAAGAGCTACTTCCAGTACGATATTTACTGAATTGGGTAATTTTCCTTAAATAATTCAACATTTAAAAAAAATAAATAAATAAATAAAAAAATAAAACAGTGTTTATAACCGCATTGAATTGCAGTTAACATTGTGAACACCCAAGCTACAGTTCATATTGAAACACACATACACACAGTCACATTCACGGTCATAGACACGGTAACAATCTCTAGCACACTCATTCACTACATGAAAACAGTCACACTCTCTCAATGTGTGACACCATGACGGATATTCACATTCAATTTCTCTTTCCGCCAATATATGAAGCCATAACGACGAAGACCATGACTCATCACAAACAGGATTATATTCTATTTACTGTGATGTCAAGTCTGCATTACTGGTCGTTTTCATCTTTATGGGCTGCGACCATTTTCTCTTTGCTAACCTTTTAATTATGAAAAAATCTTATTGTGTTTATGACTTTTCATCTTTTTTTTCATTCCCTTGTAACAGTGTTCTTGTAGTCTAAGCTTGATGTTTTTGTACTTTCTGCATTCATTTTATGATAAAAAATTGTAGTTCAGAATAGAGA
>BOPN01001088.1:288726-293726 GCA_017312705.2 Penaeus japonicus
GTTAGCTTTCTATCAAAGAGTCCAGGAAACTAGTTTCTAACAATCATCTTCCTCCACAGTAAACTGAATTTTGTCATGGAAGTCATTCAGCAATGTCAATGTTTGCATGATAAGTAGGGCATCATCTATTTAGCATTGTTATGTTGAATACTTGTCAATTATAATTTTATATTGATTTTTTTTTCAATATTTCCATAAGTAGACAGCTGGAACTGTGCTTAGTGGGGAAATCATTGTCATAGTTTTGTGTTTAAACTACAAATTTGTCAGTGCTCTTCTCTTACAAACTCGAAGGACCCGAAGCCCTCGGACAATTCCACAAGTTCTAATAATATCGTATTTAGGCAGTAGTAGTAAACTAATCCTTTGTTACGATCAATCACTTTGCCGCGGTGCAGAGGATTGCGTGTGATCAATGAGGAAGGAGGCTGTACCAAGTATGTTCAACAAAGTTGGAGAGGCTTCTTCTGAGACACCAGACGAAAAATTGATCACCTGCAAATTCGCATTGGGCCAGCGCTCGGTGGGTTAGGCCTAATACTTCTCAATGAATTTAAACCATCAAAGATTACTGGCCATTCCTGTTGAGTCAGCAGAATATCAAGGCTCAACCAGCATCACATACAAGAAGAAATTCGAGGAGTAGGTGTGATGTGCCGCAAGAATGCCATTACCCCAAAACAACTAGAAGAACTGGCACAGAATAGCGCTGGATCGGCAAAGATGGAAAGAATTGGGGAAGGCTTATATCCAACTATGGACCCTTACAAGCTGAGAAGAAGAAGAGGAAGTAAACTAATAACCATGTTAGTGACGACCCTTCAGCTGCTCAGATGGCTCCATAAATCGAAATATTAGTGAACAGTGAGTTTATATCAACACATATTTTTTCTGGCTTGTGTATTTATGTGAGACCTCTTTTGGAATGGCTCAAGTTGTATTTTCCTCGAGTTAAGTGGATATGGTTTGCCTTCTTCTTGAACCCAGCAGCTTCTCTCTTCCCCTTGACATTCATCGTCTTTCTGAAAATATAACTATCAGACAGTAAGCTGTTCACTTTGTTAATGTAATCATTTTTATCTAAAACAGCAATGCCCCCACTCTTACCAGCCGGAGTGATGAGATTCACGTCGGCGCTGAGTACTTTCAGGGCAGCGATGTATTTACGTGAGATCGCCAGCGGACATGAAGGTATTTCGGCCGTGTAGCAATCAATAATCATTTGTCTACGTCAGCGATGATTCGAGATTAAGCAATCAATCAAGTCATTTCTGCTCCATCCGGTGCTAAACTTAGGTTTCGAGTACTTGAGAATTACAGAGGGCGAGGCAATAGTTGTTAGTGGCGATGTGAGTCGACCTAAGGATAAGAGTAAGCCAGATTTGTGGAGCAGATGCTTCACCTGGGCTATGGCGAGCCCGGCCTGTGTCAGTGAGTGTTTATTCGTGAATGTGTGCCAACGAGTCTTGACTAAGTCTGAGCTTGGTCCTTACCCATCGCGGTGCCCAATCACATCAGTGACCGCCAGGAGACAGTGGAAACTCACGAGCTTGGATGGGGTTCGATCTGCCGACCACGGGGATGTGAAACCACTATACAAGCCTGACGGCTGTGCGCCAGTATACAAGAAGATTTTTCCCACTGTAACCCTCTTAGACAAGTATGCAGTAACCACGCAACACCCACATCCAGTCTATAACTCTAGTTTTTTCATCTCTTTTCTTAAGCTCAATTATTCCTTCCTCTCTCTCTCGCTCTCGCTTTATCTATCTATCTATAGATAGATAGATATATACATACATATATATATTTATATATATACATATATATATATATATGTATGTATGTATAAATGCAATTAAGCACCTATTTACATATACCACGAAAATAAAGGGCAGGCTACCCTTGTAGATGATCACTTGCTTGCAGAACGACCAAATATAATATTTGCTTCCCAAGGCACCCATGTCACGGGACAAACTAAAAAGGGAAAGGGACCTTTCCTTCACAGAAAAAGAATGGTCCTTCCAACTAGACCCTACCCCTTACTAGACCAGAGTTCTTCAAACTTTTTCCATTGCGATCCTGTTAGCTCCTATTGGACAGAAATGAACACTAGTATTTAGATTTTACAGATTTCTTTATCCGGTACGAAAAACTTTTTTTTTTCTTTTTAATAATCTTCTTTATTTACTAATTCACACATATTTATTTTGTTTTATATGTAAGCTTTCTTCATTTATTTTATATTACTATCCTTTTAAATGAGATACAATGACTCACTAACCACTAGCTCTCGACCCACTTTGGGTTGCGAATAGCACTTTGAAGAACCCTGTACTAAACACCTCCAACATAAAAGAATTCCCTCTCCTAGAAGGGGCTGTGAACACCAAACCGGCTTTCGGAAGAGTGGAGTAACCCCCTCACATGTAGAGACATGGCACTCCTGCTGGCGATGGTAATCTTGTAATGTTTAGGTACATGTGTCGCCGACCAAGAGCAATCATTTTTTTCTGAAGCACTTGCGTCTGTGTGTGCTATCTTTGAGATTGTGTGTACTGGCAATTGGTTCAGTTCAGCTCAGTTCAGAGATTTGTGAAGACGTCGCTTCGCCCGGGTTATATGCACCAGGCGGCCCGGCCTCTGTCAACTATAAGTGCTGACTCATCTGATCATCATAACTGAATGCTTACCGTGGCGGTCGGATTACCTGTGGGCACTCCAGTTCCCAGGGGGCAGTTCAGTTTAGTTCAGAGAGATTCGCGAAGACGTCGCTTCGCCCGGGCTATGTGGACAAGGCGGCCCGGCCACTGCCAGCTATAAGTGCTGACTGATCTGATCATCATAACTGAATATTTACCGTGGCGGTCGGATTGCCTGTAGGCGCTTTAGTTGCCAGGGGGCAAGTGACAGGCATAGCGGTCTAACCAGCTCGGCAGCTGCCGTCTCTGGGCCCTGCTTGAGGAAGCGAGTGAGCTCGCGCTCCATCAGGTAGTGATCTAATTTGGCGTCCGGCGCGCCACAATAATCACAGCGTCGCTCATCATGCCCAATGGTGGGTACAATTTGCCACGCACAAGGATAGCCTATTCTCAGTCTGTGAAGGCTGACTTCAGCACACCTTGATATTCTGAGGGAGAGTATCAGCGACTCATAGCATGTGGTGTCTGAGTACCAGCTGGCCGATGGGGAGGTTTTCGCTTCCTCTTTGTGTCACTGCAGGGCACCGACCTGCCCTGCAGCCATCATTTTATGCCTTAGCAGTTCCCATCTAGGATGCACCACAAGATCACTTAGCCAACCTGTTGGCTAAGACATTTCCTTTGATACCAACATGGCTCTGAATCCAGTTGATGACGATGCATCTACCCTAATCCAGGATTCTCTGAGCAATGGTGAGAATCGTGGTCAGAAGATAAACGTTATCAAGGGGTGTGCTTAGTTGTAGGCTGTCAATTGCGGCCCTAGAATCTGTATGTATGACAACATGCCTGTCCGTCTGGGCTGCATGGGCTAGGGCTTCCATAATAGCAACTGCCTCTGCCTGGAGCGAGGAGGTATTGTCAGATACCCGCATAGCTCTTGCTATACCCTTTGCTGCAAAACCGGCGCCTGCAGTGCGGGTGATGGGGTCTACAGAACCATCCGTGAAATAAGTTTTACTACCCGGCGGAGTGATTGCTGCGATATTCCTCTCCACCTCATCCCTTAACAGAGGCGGTGAGTACTGTGTCTTTCTCCTTGACAGGCTCATGACAGAAAACTCTATCAAGGATCGTGCCCATGGCGGGGTTGTGACATAGTCAGGGTGGGGGAGGTCCATGCCCTTAACCAGTAGTGTCTCCTTGAGCTCAAAGCGTATCAGCACCCTGGCTGTGTGATACAGCCAGGTGTTGTTAGCAAAGAATTCGTGGTTCTGTGCAAGTCGACATTGCACTTTCTGTCTTAGCTGCGAACCCGGCGGAGACTGTAAAACTTTGACTAAGAACTGGGCCGCCATCTGATCGATCCGGATGTCCAGGGGGAAAAGATTGGCCTCCAAGAGGGGGTTGGTGACCTAATTCCACCCAGGGGCACCCATAATGATCCTGGCAGCCTCGTTTTGCATGATGTCAAGTCTTTTCCTGAGTCCAATGGGACGGACAGCGTGCATATAGTACATGGTGCCCAGCCCCTAAGCGCCGCCCTGACAGAGCCTCATGACAGAGAGTCTTGCCTTAGTCCGATCTAGGAGATATTTAATCTCAGAGCAGAAGGTGAGGTTCTCGTTAACCCATACCCCCAAATATTGGAAGACTTGAACCCACTCTAGTTCTAACCCTTGGACTCGCAGTCTTTGGTCGCGGACATCGTGTTTCAGTGCCATTGCCTTCGATTTGGCTGCTGATATCTTAAGCCCGACTCTGCGGCATTCCTCAGACATTAGGTCCAGACAACGCTGGGCCTTTCTAGTTAGATTCTCATTTCGTCTCCCAGCAGAGATAATTGCAAGATCATCTGTATATGAAATGATCTTGCACCCCGCTGGGAGTGGAATGTCGAGGATGCTTAACATGAGGGTGTAAACAGAGCCGGGCAAAGGACCCCCCCTTGTGGAGTGCCATTCTCCAGGGGCAAATGCCTGGAAAGGTGACCTTGGAACTTCACTCTGGCAGTTCTGTTCCGAAAATAGTCACCAATCCAGGCAAGTAGTTTGCTTTTGATTCCCTTGCGGATCAGGATCGCCTGAATGGCGAGTGGGCTCGCCAGTTCAAAAGCCTTCTCCAGTTCCAGGAAGACAATGACAGAACTGGTGTTGCTGAGCAACCCCTCACTGTATATATATATATAAGACAATGACAGAGCTGGTGTTGCTGACAGTGCTCAGTAAGGTGGCCATGCTGTGAGCAGTGCTCTTACCCCTTGTGAACCCATGTAGGTGTTCATGTGGAGGTCCCAACTTCCATTGGAGCCGGTTCAGTACCATTCTCTCTGCCGTCTTTCCCAGACAGCTGAGT
>BOPN01001088.1:311226-313726 GCA_017312705.2 Penaeus japonicus
AGAGGTAGGGAAGAGGAAGGAAACTTGTGCTTTTGACAGTGAGTGCCACAATAAAAGGCATCCCTACTGGCACAGGGGCACATAGTAGCATTGGGCATGATGTAAGTCACCTTCCTCCTCTCGTTTTGCCTGCACATCTGCGGTACTTTAGAGCAAGAGGTCGGCAACTTGCTATGTGCCATCCCTCTATAGAGATGGTGCTTGCTAGAGACTGATGATGGGTGCCATTCAAGGCTCTCTCTCCTGCTGGCGCTAGAAGAAAGTGGTGCCATCTAGGTTTTGGAAGGGAGTTGAAACCCATTTTGCTTAATATTACGGCAGTTATAATAATTATGACTGCAATTGTCAGCATCACTCACTCATTACTCATAGCACAATAAAATAACATAGTGATCCAAAATCCCTGAACATCATGATGCCCATTGTCAGGCAAGAGCTCCTGCGTTATGTATGACGAAAAAACATGTCATCTGTCGTTAACGGGTTAATATAGAAATACAAATTTTACCTCCCTGACCAGGAATCGAACCCGAGCCATCAGATTGACAGACCCAGCCCTGAATTCATTAGACCACATGACCCACTAAAAGAATTGTCTAACCAGACGCCTTACAACCGTCATGGAAATTACCTATTTGCTCATAGCAGAGCAGTGATAGCGAGGTTTTACAGACAATTCCCGTGGGCGCTCGGCACCAATGAATCAGAAATTCATGTCCTAAATCAGGTTACTGAGGTTATATCTATTGGAGAAAGATGGTAGAATGCAGGAACGCATTTAATATAGAAATACAAATTTTACCTCCCTAACCGGGACTCGAACCCGAACTGTCAGATTGACAGACCCAGCCCACGGGAATTGTCTGTAAAACCTCACTATGTATATACATACATATAAACATATATATATATATACATATATACATATATACATATAAACATATATACAGACATATATACATATGCATGTATGCATATATACATGGTATACATGTATACATATATAGATATATACATACATACAGGTATACATATATACATACATACATGCATATATATATATATATATATATATATATATATATATAGAGAGAGAGAGAGAGAGAGAGAGAGAGAGAGAGAGAGAGAGAGAGAGAGAGAGAGAGAGAGATAAATATCTAAGTACACATGCTCAAGCAACAAACCTTTTTAAGTTCTTCCATTCCTAGTGAAAGAATTTTGGTAGCTTCCATAACTGTTTGTGCATCCTGAAGGGTTGGTATAGTAGCCATCTCTTCTCCTGCTACCTCAGCCTCAAGACCACATTTCTCAGCAGCAGCTGCTCTACCAAGCAATGCTTCCCACCTAAGTCCACCTTCATATACCAAAGATAAATATCACAAACAAGTAAGGAATTTGTTTAAATAATACATTATCATAATCTACTATATATCCATCCATAAAAAAATACAATATGTCCACATAGTATAATCAACATAGTATCAAACTACATCAATACCTACAAGGTAGTTAGGGACAGAGAGCACCATTGTCACTAAGTCATATGGTAATGAAAAATGAAAATAAAAAATCCCAAAAGCTTTCTTTATGCTGCCTCTGGTATGAAACCCTTCAGTTCCATAAATAAAAGCATAAAATTTCTTTTACCTTTGATATTCACAGTGAAATTAAATAAATCAATCCAATACAGCCAATTGGCAAGCATTTGCAATGTCCAATAGCTCCACCTTCTTTCTATGCTGGTTAAATTGTATAGGAGCGCTACTGGTTTCAGTGAGCTAAGTAAATGTAAATACTCAAGGATAAAAGGGTACAAATGAGACTAAATAGTTTCTACAACACAAGGAGATGTAATTTACGCATTTCGGGCTACCCCATCTTCAGATCTACATACTACAACAAGCTTACAAGAACATATATATATTGGTCAAGCGCTGATGACCCAGCTGATTCCCATGACCTCTCGCTTGTTGTCCGACTAATAGACGTTGCCGTGACCTTGGAAAATTTGATGCAGCACGATGCGGTGTTCATGTTCTCCTCCGTGATGATGTATGCAGCTTCCATCATTTTCCTCTTTACTTGGATCACTTTGGCCCGTTTCCAGTCCAGTAGATGTTCTGCTTCATCTATGTCTGTGCTAGCACCATGGTATTGGATGTTCTGTGGTGACGGACATTGGCTCAATATTCATTGATTCTGGTGCTTGTGCTACACGTCAGTGCAACATGTCCAAGACAGTTACAGTTAATAGACATTTCGGAAGCACCATCAAGATTGCCAATAATTCTGGTGCAAAAATAGATGACCTAGTACATGTCAGAAAGCCGTCTGCGTCGGGCCACTCCAAATTATCCAAGGTCTATCAAGCAGACAACGCAAGAGATCACAGGAATCAGCTAGGTCGTCAGCTCTTGACTAATATATATTTGTTCTTGTTAGCTTGTTGTATGTAGTTCTGAATACAGGGTAACACGATACGCATCAATTACATCTCTTG
>BOPN01001089.1:0-2500 GCA_017312705.2 Penaeus japonicus
TAATGACTCCAGCGGCACCTTGGTGAGGTAAGTGCACTTGGCGAGAAAGAAAGAAAGAAAGAGAGAGAGAGAGAGAGAGAGAGAGAGAGAGAGAGAGAGAGAGAGAAGGATATGCATACAGACAAACAGACATGATATACAGGATGATATACTAATTATTGCAAACCTCCCAGGTGGCCCTCAGTGGAGAGGTGTTTAGTCAGAGCTGGCAGGTGGGCGCCAGCTGTTCGCCAGACCAAGTTTCCCTTGAAGTTCCTCCGAATGGTCGAGCGCACCATCTTTGTCGCAAGTTCCTTCTCCATTACGGTTCCGCGGCCTTGTAGGTCTTATTTTGTTTACATTTCTACTTTTTTCTGAATAATGCACGCGGTTTAAGCGGATATCAGTACAGCCACATTAGTTTA
The DNA here is from genome assembly GCA_017312705.2 of Penaeus japonicus. Taxonomy (NCBI): domain Eukaryota; kingdom Metazoa; phylum Arthropoda; class Malacostraca; order Decapoda; family Penaeidae; genus Penaeus; species Penaeus japonicus. Next base: position 405 of record BOPN01001089.1, read on the forward strand.
TATCATTATCTATTGCATATTTCTGGCCAAAGTGATTTGCAAGAAAACTCTAGTTCTTCTGCTAAATTTCCTCCCTTTCAGCCCCTGCCACGACTACGTAGACGTCCAGCCTTTCTACAAGACCTGCGTTAGCCACCTGTCACAGATCCAGGAGCGAAGGGGCAGGTCCGGCCCAGCAGCGAGGAAGCCTGGCACGTCCTCCCGAAGAAAGCCTCGGCGAGTCCTTCCACGCAGACCCCCAGGCGCTGCCGAAGGTTCGTCTCGTCTCTCCCGGGTGCCCGAGCAACGCGCCCCTCGCCCGAAGATCCTCAATAACTTGCTCTTCCTCTACAACCAAGACTACGCCGAGGCCAACAGCGAGGAGATGGAGGCGTCGTGCAACGTGTTGGCCGCGTACTCGAGCGTGTGTTCCAAGAGCGACGTGAACCTGTTGCCTCCCCGGCCCTGTGGTGAGTCTCCAACCTCCGGAAGGCGCTCTGGCGAGTCAAACAACCGTGGATGAAGAGCAAACCAGCGCGCTTCGCCTGCATGTTGCTTCCTGGTTGACGCGCTAGCGCTAAGTCGCTATCGCTTAGCTTTTTGCCATTTTTATTGCTACTTTTCCTAACATTAGTATAATGCTTCAGTCAGTCAGTCATGGCTCGCCTGATGGATGAACAATTAATAAGACAAATGTTACAAATGTGTATGCTAAAGCTGATGTGCTAACCCCCTAATGCCAAGGTCCATGCAGACAACAGTGTATATGAAAAAGATAATAAATCTGAATTGTCAATGGCTGTAGTAGCAATAGATATACTAGTAAATAAAATGATAACATAATAGCAGTGATAATGATGTTAGAACCTAAACACTATCCATTGAATAGATGCATAATAATCATTATCATTATCAAATTATCATAATATAATAATCATTTTCCTATATAACCAAAACAGCAGTGATTTTTTCAGGACATGACAGTCATTATGTAACTGCCAATCATAATAACAGTCTGATGATATAATTTAATATTTGGATATACAGTATAGGCGCATGTGTCTATACAGCTGTACATTAATATATCTCTTTCTCCCTATCTTTCTCTCTCTCTCTCTCTCTCTCTCTCTCTCTCTCTCTCTATCTATCTATCTATCTATCTATCTATCTATCTCTCTCTCTCTCTCTATCTCTCTTTACCTCTATCTCTCTTGTTTCTTTCTTATTCTGTTGTGTATATATATGTATATATATATATCATCATCATCGTCAACCTATATCATTTCATTGCAGAACGTAGGCCTTTCTCAATTTTTTCCAGTCATTACGGTCTTGTGTCTTCTGATTCTAGTTTACTCCTACGAAATTCACTATTTCATCACGCCAATTTGTCATTGGTCTTGCCTTTAGTCTGTTTGTGTCGTGCATTTCCCATCCTGTTGTTTTCTTTTTACACTTGTTGTCCTGTCTCCGATATATACGTCCTGCCCATTGCCACTTTTTCGTTTTAATGCTCTTAAGTATATGCCCTACTTTGTTTTGTTGCCTGATTCATGTAGCTCTTTTCTCTTCTCTTAAGCTAGCCTTTCCATTCTTCTATGAGCACTTTCTAAAATCCTCTCAAGTTCTTTGGTCGTAGGCTATGTTTCTGACCCATATGTTATAACGGGGAGGACACATTAGTCAAAAATCTTTCTCTTTAGACATAGTGGCAGACGATTTCGTAATGTATTGCTATGTGTACCGAAGGCGCTCCAACCTAGCCTGATTTGCCGTTTTATCTCGCCTTCGCAGGGTGTATTTGTCTGGATGAGTTGCCCTAGGTATATATACTCGTTTACTGCTTCTTGTATCTCGCCCTGTATTTGTATTTGCTCAACTGGGGTTCGAACATGACCTTAGTCTTTTTCATGTTCATTTTAAGGCCAATCTACAGACTTTCCTTATTCTGATCACTTAGTAATTGTTGTAATTCATTTGCTGACTCGCTGCAGAGAACAATGTCATCTGCAAATCATAGATTGCTTGAGTGTTCATCCCCTATTTTAATCCTTTTTTCCTTTCAATCTAACTTTTTGAATACTTCCTCTAAGCAAGCTGTAAACAGCTTCTGTGAG
>BOPN01001089.1:15000-22500 GCA_017312705.2 Penaeus japonicus
AAATCGCCCAAAGTTGATTAAAAGATGTGCAGTTTAGATGCAGGGTATTCATGATTATCCTGTATCAACAAATCAAAAAGGTTTGATTTTCACAACACATTTAATTACAAGGCATCTTACCTTTCGTACATTAAATTGAGAGATGTTTCCTCGGGAATAAAAAGGCCTTCACTCCAGTTGAAGCAGCGAGAATATACTCGGGAAACATTTAAGAGCTTGATGACCAGTGGCGAAAAAAAGCCGTGGTTTCCCTTCAAAGTGACGACTGTGACGTATTGAAATTCTATATGCAGCTGATGCACATGAGAGATACCGCAGGAGAAAGTTTGTACAAATGCCTGCCGCAGTTTGTAATGCAGATATTATCTCTGCCGACATCCAATGCTGAAGCAAGAACAATTTAAAAGCCTAATCACTAGCTGGTTTAATTACAGTGTCTGACTTTCCCAGAAAGTGTGGAGGAACAAGTCAGGTAAAAACAAGTGAGATGTATGAATGTAAAGTAATTGCAATTTGTCTATTTATTCTTTTTTTTTTTTTTTTTTTACACTTCATATGAAAATTTTAAATTGATGTCTTTTTATGTATATGTATTGTTTTCATTTATGGTAATGTAATTAAAAAAAAACTAATTATACAGGTTTGTGTTAAAACAATTGTATTCTTCCCATAACCACGTCAAAGAAAACGTAAGGATTCATGACGTCATTGTGTTTTAAAGAATCTTGGAAACCTTTATAGCAGCTTCAGCCTCCCTCTCAACTTTTGGTTGGCCCAGGAATAGGCTGACTTTGGCTGCCTGGAAGTTGCTGAGCCTCTACAGGACATCATCTTCGACTCGGACTGACACACATACAAAGAACTTTAAGAGGCCTTCCTGTAATACGTCGCCAGTCAAGATGCAGTGCAGATTCAGTCTTTCGTAACCTCTAAAGTGATGCTTGCCACATACCTCCCCAGTTACTGTAACACATGCAGTCACTGCTCCAGCACACGGCATCGGGCATCTCCCCACCCTTCCTTCGGCAGCTTTTCATCAACAAGATACCACTCACAGTATGTTCACATTTACTCATTACTGAATCTCTATCGATCGCCTAACAGAGTCGTTGCCCGCCGCCGTTACGCCTCCCCCAGCTACTGAGACCTCACCTTCTTCCCTCCAGTAATCACTGACCTGTAGGAGATTCAAATTGACTCGTGGATTTCACATCCATGAAAAAGTGAATGCTAATGTAACAACAGAACCCACATTGTTTAGTCCAGGAATTGACAGTGCCTCCTATAATATCAGACCATGTCTCCAGTTATTACTTCTTGATTGACACTTGTGCTGAGCTCAGCTTTCTACCCGACAAAAAACGTAAAACTCCTGCTTCTTTATCCCTTCAAGCAGCCAGAGTTCCCCCCATCCAGACCTTCGGCCAGCACTCTTTAACCCTCGATTTGGGACTGAAGCATCATAGCAGACATACATCAACCTATTCTTGGTGCAGACTTCTTGCACTATTTTATATCATGGTAAGACCTTCATGCTGACTCCTTCAAAATACTTATACCAGCAATATTACTTATGGTTTGTCGGTCACGAACACCGTTCCCAAACTCCAAGCGGTCAAACACAACGATCACCACAAGTTTCCGTCCCTCCTACAGCCACTCAATGGTAGAAATTTTCCTCAGCATCAAATAAAATGTAACATCACATCTGGTCCTCCTACGCATTCGAGATGTCGTTGCCTTGCCCCCAGTGAGTTCCAGGCAGCCAAAGCCGTATTCAGTATAAGCCACCACTCTAGCAGTAAATGGTCGTCTCCCCTCCACCTTGTCCTGAAGAATAAAAATGGCATCCATATGGTCATTATAAACACCTCAACCTTGCAACTATAACTGAACAGGTAAAGTCGCAAGTCGCTTACGACCAAATCCCTATAGCTGAGGAGGACATCTACAATTCAGCCGTTACCAACCCTTGCCTCTTCAAATTCCTGCAGATGCCCTTTGATCCTAGAAATGCGACCCAGACCTTCTAGTGACTCACCAATGAGGTACGTGTTCCAGGCCTACCAATAAAACGATTACAACATGTCCAGAGTGTAGGTCGTGGAGGTTCAGAACAAAATCGTCGCCATAACAACAATTGAGACTTTTCAGTATTTGGTAAAGGCTCCCTCACATTCCTCAGCCATACAATTTCCAGGTAGAGTATTACTCCTTCAAAAGAGTCTTTGACAACTTCCCGAGCCCTGCACCTTCTCTGTGAATTCTTTGGTATGGTGAACTACAGATGGTTCATACCCAACTGCTCCGAGCTAACTCAACCTCTGAATGCCCTTTTTCATACTACAAAAAAGGGTATCCCATTCCAAGTCAGAGCAGCTATCACTAAAACTACCCTTCTGGCTCATCCATGGCAAAAATGTTTCCATCAACACCATCTCTGATGCGTCAGAAACAACAGGAAGGACTGTCTTAAAAGGTTTGCACCCACCAGAAAAGAACTGGCCACCTACCTTGCTATCATCATTTTCGTCACTACATAGTAAGTCGTGATTTTGTGCTGTTCACTGATAAAACCTCTCGTAGATTCTCAATGTACCACAGTTTTCAAGCTGATATAAAACTATTTAATGAGCATCCTAGTTTGCAAGAGCATTTAATTTAGACTTGCCGAGTCATATTTTTGTTTATATTTGCATAACATTCGTTTAATTACGTGTTTCAGCCGCTTATGCCTTAGTTCGAAACATCTGGAGATTTCCTGGTTTAGATAACTCAAAATTTGCATTATCAAACCTGAGGGATGGTTGGCCCTCTATGTAGTGACTAACAGTCAATAAAGATTTCATATCATACGTTAGTCTGTGTGAGATGTACTCACGAAAGGTATTTAGTGAAAGTCTGGTAGCTCTTTGTTCCTTTATTGGTAGATCACGACACACGTGGATATCTTAATAATTTCTTGGGTAGCGAGTTTCTGAGGTGAGGTTAAGGGGTGAGGTGTCGGCTCAGTTCAGCTGATTGATTGACCCCGGGACTAGTCAGGTCAAACCGACTATAAATAGATTCCTAGTCGGGTTTTTCCTTCCTCCACGATGCAGAATACCACGTGGGAGCCACATAGTGAATAACTTGTTCTCAAGTGGCACTTGAAGTACATCTCCCATGATATGAGGGTTATTTAGTGTGTATATATATATAATATGGAATATATTACTATACAAAGATTAAATTAATACAAGTTCTAGTAGTAAGGTAATCCTGATGCCTTTCATAAAACCGGATCAGGTTAGGTCAACTCTGATGGATAGGGAATTCAAAATGTTATATCCCTTTCACTGCTACGCCCCATTCTCGACTACGTTCCCGTGTTCCCACTGCTGGGAACTAATGATAGGAAAACTCTCCATATAATTAGGATGTCTGCAACATAACACTGGCGATTTATCTACCTGTTTACACGTGTCAAGATAGTGTTTATTACTATGATCATTGTGCTGTAGTGTATATTACATCTCTTGCAATATAACGTCAGGTTAATTGCATTATGGAATAAACCTAAATTGTATAAACCCTGAGTCTGACATCACATTCCTTTTTTGGTGGATTATTAGTTTCAACATTCTAAGACACCCACAACAAACTGGTTGTGCCAGCGGTGGTATCGAAATCCGCCACCATCACAAACTGGTGCCAGCAAGGGGTCATGCCCGCCCGCCTCTACGTACTTACTTTTTTTTTTTTTTTTCACTTTCACGTGATTACAGCAGTGAAATACATCAAAGTAAGTAAGTGGGAGTGTTGTCCCCCGTCTATTAATTTCCCTCCTATCTTTCTCCGAATATTTTTTTCACTCTTAATAACCCCCATTTCTCCCTAAGATTTTTTTTTTCAATGTGTGTGTAACCAAACGTATTATAGTTTTTGCGTTATAATGCGTAATCAGTGACAGCAATTCTGGGTGTCTTAATTATCGTCACATTTTAGTTTATTTGTTTACATAGACATAATTGTTCGGGATATTTCCTATGATTATTTTTTCAGGGCAATTACTGTAATATGCGTGATTTTTATAGGATAAAATGAATTATGTTTTTCCCCTGTTCTTATTCATATTGATTAGCTACAATTTAACATAATTTTTAGTTAGCGTTTGGTCTAATTTAAGTGGTCTCTTTAAATTCAAATTCGAACTTCATTTTTCTTCATATGTCATACATGGAATTTATGCTTAAGCAACTCACTCGCCGAACAAACGCAATTAATCCTAAAATACTTTCCCGATATAGAGTCAGAGTCAATTATGAAACAGAATATTCCCTACTCGGATCAGTTTCATCATTATCATCATTATGCATACTATTATTTGCATATGTCTTTTGCGTATTTTTCATAATTTACGATATTGATATTATTGTACTAGATAACTATCACGAATTATAAGTATTCTAATTTTAGCAAGGGAATCACGTTTTTTGTTGTTGTTGTATGCTGCATTTTTAGCTATGAATGTTTAAGCGTGTCTGAATAATCTATTTATATGGATGTATTTGGAATTTTAAAAATAAATAAATTAATTAAAATAAAAAAGAGGTCATTCACGGTCGTTCATAACCTCACCTCACTTACAACAAAAAATGTTACATATCTGCGATTGTTTTGTAGGTGGACGAGCTATCGACTGACACCTGGTTTCTGCATATACCGTCGTGATCGTGTTTATTATTGTAATCATTGTGCTGTAGTATATATTATATCTTGTGCAGTATGGTGTTATGGAATAAAAGTGAATTGTATAAACCCTATGTATGTCATCATATTCCTATTTTGCGTGGGCTATTAGTTTCAACATAATAAAATACCCAACACAGTCTGCCTGTAGACGATAGTCAAAAGTGCTGAATATTTTTTTTACCTAGTTAGGTTACTCTTTTATTTATATAATATAGTGTCAAATAATATATATATATATGTGTGTGTGTGTGTAAATATATATGTATACATGTGTATATACAGACATATATGCATTTGTATATAACATATATAATCATGTGCATATACATACATATATGCATGTATATATAACATGTACACAATTGTATATACATACATATATGTATGTGTTTATATAATGTATGTATGCATGGGCTTATGCATATATATATACATCTATAAATAATATATGTATACATGTATACATAAAAACATATATCCATGTATATATAATAAATGTATACACACAAAAATATATATATATATATATATATATATATATATATATATATATATATATATATACATACATACATACATACATACATACATATATAAACACACACACATGTATATACATGAAAGGTCCGAAGTGTTTATGCGTCTAATATATCAGTTCCAAGATTATTCAGAAACAAAAAATATATATACATGCCTTTTCCGCCAAAAATTGAAAATTAAGACGCTAGAGAAGTGGAAAGAATCATAAATTCCAGCAGCTCCACCGTGCATCTTTCAGCACCAAGACAAATGACACGAAAACCAGGACGCGATCGTTACAGATGACGTATGCAAGGGAAATTAAATTAGCCGATGAGAATCGTATTTGAACGCGATGTGCCGATAGACAATAACGTTGGTTCAATAAGTGCCTATTGGAGTTGTAATTGATAAAAATCACGTGGTAATAGATGTTGGACGGAGGGGGAGGTGACTGAATTTCAAAGGTGTCAGTCAGCGATAGGATGTGATTTAACCTTTTTTCTCTCTCTCTGCGAAATATAATACATTAAATAACGAAGTAAGCTTGGTATGTTTACGGGATGACAACGTGCTGCCAACTGAAATAAGTTGCCTACACCCTAACTTATGAAGTAATAGGTTAAGGTAAATATTTTTACCAAAGTCGTATTCCGTCCATGTATACTCTCAATCTCTATCTTGTTAATTCGATACAACAAAAACTATCAGAGAAAAAAAATATCAAAATTTGTTGTTAGACGTAATCTCCAAATTGATTTCTTATTTTCCATTTTCCTTACAACTAAAAATGCAAAACAGGAAAGGGTTCACTGACTTGGAAATGTACCCCCTAAATATAGGCTCCGGAAAAAAACGTTCACTACGTTGTGATTTCGGCATGATTATTTGGGATAACTGAAATTATTGTTATAATTCATGAACTAAAGAAAATAACGTCAAGTGACGACGACACCCCATTTCCAGTAGGAAATAATGGAGTGTTAAGTACACTATCATTATGGAGGAGTGTTATGCAACTTGATTGAGCAAGAAATGTTACATGGGATGTTCGGTACTTCGAAAGTGATGCCTGGGTTTCTGATGTCCAAGGAGCCTCTGGGACATAACTTTAACATCTACACTACAAATTGTTTTGAAGTTAGAGAAACTCGTTATTGTGAAGATACTTTTGATGTTAACGGTGTCGTTGTATGATAAGCTGAGAAATTCTGTCAAGCATATACATATCATTTAATAGTTGTGCCCTCAACATTTTTTTCTTATAATACCATTATGTAGATGAGTGTTGTATAGTATTTCATCTTTGCTTGAAGGCAAACACTCAAAAGATAGAAATGTGTTTCAAACTATTTATGTACCAATATACTTTAAACTTAATACTGATAGGAGCAATTACCTTTATACAAGGGTCAAGGTTATCTCATATATGATTATAGTGATTCTAAATGTAGCAACTTCATTTTCTTGCTATATATTCTCCTCATTCATTGACTTGTAATTTAATGCAATTGTTTAGGTTTTTAGACTCCATAGTATTAAGAATTAACCGGAATAAAAGGGATATATTACTCGATTCAATTCAATTCAAATTCATTTTAATTCAGAATACGTTATTCCATCAATTACAATGGTTATTCTTTTTACATGTATAGTATTTACATTGTGTAATAACATAGTATTAACACAGACGATACAAAGTACGTGTGTTGCAAAAATAGACAGAATATAAACATCACAAGTGACTGAAATACTTTGTTAGGCTTGATGTTCAAGCCCCTGATGTCATTGATAATTCAGTGTTCTTTCAATTTTGTTTGAAATGTACTAGATACATAAAATGTTGTGGTACATGGTTCCAGATCTGCATATTTCTTGTCCCTGTTTTCATGTGTGTGTGTGTGTGTGTGTGTGTGTGTGTGTGTGTGTGTGTGTGTGTGTGTGTGTGTGTGTGTGTGTGTGTGTGTGTGTGTGTGTATTTGTGTGTGTGAGTGTTTACATAGATATATATATAGAGAGAATGAAATCCTTTATATGCATACAGGCAGTAGAAGAGGGAATATAGTACTTATAATAAGGTAAAAACTACTATTCTGCTTAATTTCACACACACGAACACTAGTGTTAATCGTACACAAAGACATACACAGGTACATCACAAGGCCGAGCTTACAATCAAAGTTGACGATCAAAGCTCTTACAATTGTGTCCCTGTAAGAATCCTATTACTCAAATCTGAATATTCAG
>BOPN01001089.1:57500-60000 GCA_017312705.2 Penaeus japonicus
CCTCCTTGGAAATAGTTAAGCTTGACATCTTTATAACATAGATCACAAATACAAACTTTTGATATAAAAATAGATCTTTTTTATCCACTTGGGAATCAAGACTTTCTCAACAGTAATAAGGAAAAGTTACATAGTGATGATATTATCATTACAATTATCGTCATTATCATTATTTTCATCACTATCATTATCATGATATATCATCTTTTTCATCATCATTATAACATTTATTACCGTTGATGTTCCTGTTGTTATCATTTATATTACTATTTCTACTATCATTATAATTGTATTTACTATTATCATTATCATAGTCATCGTCTTTATTATCATTATTATCCTCATTATTACCCATATCAGTGACATCATTATTGTTACCATTACATCATAATCATTATCATCATGATCATTGTCTTTACTGTCATCATATTTATTCTTATCATCATCATTATTGTTATTGTTTTCATCATCATCATTATCATAATCATGATTATCATCACTATCACTATTATTGTTATCATTATTACTGTCATTATTTCCATTATCGTTACTATAATTACTATCATTATTATTATCACTGTTGTTGTTTATTTTCATTATTATTATTGCGATCGCTATTATTATCTTTGTATTACTATTATCATTATTACTAATATTGCCATTATCATTCAATATTATTACCATTATATCATCAACTCCAACATCATTATTGTCATTATCACCATCTTCATTAACATTATATTTAGAGTTATCACTATCATTTTTTTTTTCATTTTTAATGCTCATCATCATTACCATTATCATTATTATTATTATTGCTATCATTATTATCATGGGTATCATTTTTATCATTATTTTCATTATCATTATAACCCTTGTAATTACTATTATCATTCATATCATTACTATTATCATTATCCAAATAATGATAATAATACTTGTCATCATTATCATCATTTCATCTTTTTCATCATTTTTATCGTCATTATCATTATCAACATTATCATTACCATTATCAACATTATCATTACCATTATCAACATTATCATTATCACTATTGTTATTAACGTTGTTGTTATTATAATTTGTTATTGTTATTATTGTCATTATTTTTATCAATGTAATCATCCTTATTTCTATTATCATTACTGATTTAATTAGCATTTGTTTGATATCATTACCATTATCATAATCCTGATTATCATCATGATTATCCTTATTATAACTACTACTATTACTACTGTTATGATTATCAATATATTATCATTATCATCCTTATTACTATATTATTCGTTAATCATTATCATTGTCACCATCAGCATTATTATCATAATCATTATCGATAATATATCTATCATAATTTTCATTACTATTATAATATCATCTTCATTATCATCATCATTATTTCCATTATCATTAGTGTTCTTCACGTTGATATTACCATTATCTATTTCCTTATCATTGTCATAAAAATCATTCAAACAATACAGCAAGAATCATATCACATTAGAACAGACACACAAGTAATAACAATAATAAAAATAATCATAATCATTGTGATCAGGGATATTGCATTTACGTATGTGTGTGTGTAGTATATGTATATATCATATACAAATATATATATATATATATACATATACATATATAGAGCATATGATACTGATGATGATATATATACATATATGTATATATATATATATACAAACATACATACATACATACATAAATATATATATATATATATATACATATGTATACATATGCGTTCCTAATATGTTTTCTTTCGAGTTTTTACTGTTATCCTTTTTAATTACTAAAAAATCCTGTCTATTTCTATTTGATTTGAGTTCTCCAGTCTTGTTTTATGAAAAAAAATGTGATGATATATGGTAACGACGATGTAAATACATTATAACATGTTCATAAGAACAGAAATTTTATATGATATATCGATAGATTATATAGTATAATCTATTAAAATTTGATAATTGCTTTGATAGTTGGCTGAAATAATCTACATATCCGTAAAGATTGTCGTACCGGGAAATCGAAATCCACTTGAAAGTATTTTCGTTAACTTTTCGCCATTTCCTTTATCCCAAAATAGTAGTGTTGAAATCTTCGTTTTAATGATATCATATCTTTCTGTGTTCATTTATTTGCGATGCCGTATTATGGTTGCATGCAAGGGCTGACGGGAACAGTTAATCTAGTTTCAGTAGTCTTTTATGCTAATCGTAACAATACTTACAGCTAACTTCATAAAGATATAAATATTACCTAATAAAGGATAAAACAATAAAATGTACAATATGGAACAATGGTTAATACTAGTGCTGGCGGAATGTGTAATAAAGAGAAATTGGAAGGATAATGTCCTTGAGATATAATACAGACATGGGTAGACACTAGGCTTTTGTTTCTTTGATGAAATTGGCTGGATAGAAAGGCGGTATTGCTGTGAGTATTGTAAGATATTCGTAGTTTTGTATTATTT
>BOPN01001089.1:72500-75000 GCA_017312705.2 Penaeus japonicus
TGCTTTGAGCGATTGCTTTCGTTGACGACCATTTTCCAGATGCTGTTGAAACCTTTCATTATCCATCAGTCGTAATTTGATTTGCTATTTGCATGTCCATTTGGCCCTGACGATCCAGGGTTTTCTGTCTGGCATTACCACGATTTTTAAATTTTCTGTTGGGTAACAGTGTGTGTGTGTATGTGTGTGTGTGTGTGTGTGTGTATATATATATGTATATGTATATATATATATATATATATATATATATATATATATATATATATACATTTATTTATATATATACATATATATATGTATGTATATGTATATATATATATATATATATATATATATATATATATATATATATATACACATCAAATCAGAGAGAATTTCTTATATGATTGGAAAACTTTGACAGACTTGTATTCTGTTTTCAGGCTTCTTATCTTAAAGTCCCCCTTACCTATGGAATTAATTCAACGGCTAGACTAATATACCATTGGGATTGCATAAGGGTTGGATTCTCTGGTCCATCAATCCTAGTTGTCCAATTGACATCAGTTCTGGTAAAGGTTTATGGATTTATGATGTGCACGGAATATGAAATGCATGTTTCCCTCCTGGTTAAAGTCTTCTGCACAATCACCTTGTTAAAACAACGGGCTGACATACTTTGGCACAATATGTATCATTTGAATTCAATCTTGCTTTTGCAGTGGATGCAATGAGCATAGTGTTATACCTTTGGCATCGCACAAGAGTCGGAAGTCATTATCATTTTCCCATTTAGATATATCGTCTTTGATCGTTAGACTATTAGCCCCATCCATTGTGACTGTCGAGATCTCTTCTTTAATAGCCGTATGGTAGTTGTGGTGTTGAGGGGGCGGGATTATTCCTTTAGTGTCTGAGGTTTATATGCAGTGGCAGCTGTTTACACAACCCTTCGCATCAAATATTTGTGTATGTTTTCAGCGGAAATTATATCTATAACCATCGAAGATTCTGTACTGCATGTTAGTATTAATAATGTTCATGACACTTTTAGAATGAGATATCCGAGAATGATGTGCAATACATTTTGTACACCCATTTCCTTTTCTAAGATGATAAGTCATGGATGAAATCTGAGCACAAGGTTGACTATGATATAAGAGCGATGCTATCACTACAGCGGAAGTTCTGGTTGATGCTCGATATTTGGGTTGCGCTCTCTCTGCGCAGCTTGAGATGTACTGTAACCAAGGGAGATCTCAAGAACTGACTTAGATATCATATATAGTAAGTGTTTACACTAGAGTTTTCCAAATAAAATCAAAGAAAAATAGAAGCGGATGGCCCAGGAAACGAGGTGAAACTTTGACTTTGGGATATTTTTTGAGTTGGCTTTATGTCCAATAACATATGACAGATATTTTTTTTATTTCGTGCTTAGAACCCTGTGAGCATCTAAGTCACAGAAACGAGACAGTGTAATAAACTTATTCAAAGATTAATTAATTTTCATATGTAACATATTCCAAAAGTTACATCTTAACAGAATCATTGTTTCCATTTATAAACTTTCTCGCGTCAAAGATGATATGTACTCGATTTTGTATTCAAACTATATCCGAGCAACATGTTTCTTTGATAAATTCACAAACCAACGCTTTAATTTTTCACGTGAATGTTACACTGTAGTGATTCAGAGCAGTTCTGTCCACAGCGCGCTTCGGTCAGAGACTTCCTGTCAGTGGGAGGTTCCAGGAAAAAAAACAAATTATATGACAGTATTATGATTTTTTTTTTTATAAATGAAAATGTAACTTTTTATGCAATATATACTTGGGCATGCATGAATATTATCATGGACGTTCAAATGGTATTATCTGGATCGGAAAACACATTCAACAAAAAAACTTCTAATCCGCCGCATTAAATGTTGTAGTTTAAGTAACCGACTTCGAAAATCTGTCGTGGTGAAAAATGTCTGTTTGTGTGTGTATGTGTGTGTGTGTGTGTGTGTGTGTGTGTGTGGCTATAAATTACCTCCCTTGTACATTTTTCAGCAAAAAAGAAAAATGTTATACTGCTTCGCGAATGATATCACACTATGTATGAAATGTCACAGTCGTAGTTGAATGAAAGATGAACAATTATTCTATCTCGAAATTTCATAACAGTAATGTGGAAAATGAATTTGTCATTTGTAGGGAAATTAATTTATTTTTTGTTAGTTCTCTGTGATGATATATGATATCTGATTTTAAATCGTGTAGTAAATGTAGACACTTTTAAAGATTTTTTTAATAGCATTGATGAGATACGTCCTTAATTCGTGTTGCATGCTTATTAGTTTACTTCTAATATCATGCAAAACTTTAAAATAATGATGGTAATATGTAGGGTAGTAGTTACGATTCGTTGCCTTATATTACGAGATATAACAGCAAAAATGGCACAGAGATATTTCATTACTCCTTTTGGGAAGTTTACATTTGCATGATGGTGAGATTAGTTATATGTTAATCCT
>BOPN01001089.1:82500-85000 GCA_017312705.2 Penaeus japonicus
AGTAGCTGTGTTTTTCTGATCCCCACATCAGTTATCTGTACATTGATAAGCCAGTATATTTTCCGAATAACGCCGCATCACTAAATACCATAAAAGTGGTATCGATGGATTCCTCTCAACCGCTACTGTTCATATATAGTGGATATAATGCGCGATTCCACCTCTGGACCCCACAATCTGGGTCCCGATAGTACGGGAGGGCATGAAGTGGATCAGGGAAATTACGGGGTAAAATGTTACGAAATACCATAAAAATGGTATCGATGAATTCTTCTCAACCTCTACTCTTCATATATAGTAGAAATAATGCGTGATTCCACCCCTGGACCCCACAATCTAGGTCTCTTTTTTTAGGCACTACCTCGTGCTACCTCGTCCTACATTGGGACATATTTCGTATGCAAAATCTTAACCCAACTACCTGCCTAACATTGCCTACGTTTTAATAAAGCCCTAGCCAAAAGGGGACTTCGCCCCTCCTTTTTTACTCGTACAAAATACCCTGAAAACCACCATCCTCGCCCTAAAAATCAAACATGACCATGTTTATGTACTTCTGGCTAGCGACAAGCTGTGGAATGGAAACTCCCAATGAATTACCTGCATGAGCTGGTATTTTCTCTCGATAGATGGCGCAATATTCCCCATTGTTAACAGTATAATTATACAGTGCCCTCTTTCGAGTTTTCACGTCATTATCGGTCGTAGTTTCCTATCCGGAGGCCGCTCATGCGCAGTAATGCGATTGCCGGCTTCGCATAGCATTGAAGTTTCAGTTACGGTAATCATGGCACAGTGTGAGGGGTTCTCCACTGCTCCTGGTCATTATACAACTTTATTAGAGATCTACAGAAATAATTATATATCATAGGTAGCACGAAGTGCTTTCAGAAAGGGGGTCCAGGGGAGGGCAAACTTGAAAACTAGGCAAAGTTTGGTAGGTAGTTGAGTTAAGCTTTTGCATACGAAATATGTACCGAAGTAGCACGAAGAGCCTTAAGAAAGGGGGGGTGACCCCCCCCCCCCTTGGCTAGGGCTAATTTCAAAACTAGACAAAGTTAGGTAATTGGGTTAAGATTTTGCAATCGAAAAATGGCCGGAATTCATATTTTACCCCGCGATTTCCCTGATCGACTTCATGCCCTCCCCTACTATCGGGACCCAGATTGTGAGGTCCAGGGGTGGAATCGCGCATTTCCACTATATATGAAAAATAGAGGTTGAGAGGAATCCATCGATACCAGTTTTGTGGTACTACGTAATGCGGCGTTATTCAGAATTTACCGACAAGGCCCAGATTTAAGGCATTTGATGGTAATGCAGATAATTATGATTTGTTGAAAGAAAACTTCACTGGTGCTCTCCGAGTTCTGAAACTTCATCTTGCTTTTGATAAGTATGCTTGCAAACGCCCAAATGATTATGATTTGGAAGAGGCCAAGGAGGAAATCTATGCCCACTTATCAGGTTGCCTTGACAGAACATCACTTGGCATAATAAAGCGTGAAGCAAGGGGAGATGGAGTGAAAGCATTGACATTGCTACGAAAACACTACCTAAGAGAAACACAACACAGATTGTTTGCTCTATGGAGATCATTCATAAAGAAAAGGATGAATGATGACAGTGTTACAGTATATCTCACGTCTATGGTTGAGACAGTAGCTGCTCTCAGGGAAATAGATGAACACATTACTGATGGTCTTATAGTAGTACGAACACTGGATGGACTTCCAAAGAAGTACAAAAATTTTGTTGATGTAGCTAGCCAGTGTAATCCTTCATACCAGTACAGTGAATTAAAAATAGCATTATTAATTCAAGAGGATCGTCTGAAGGATACTTTTAGCACAGAGTGTCATGAATGTCAACAACAACAGCACAGTAAAACAGAAGAAATGTTTCGTGTGGTGAACCAGGCCATTTTGCATCAAAATGCAGCAAAGGAGGTAAGTTCCAGAGAGTGAACAATCCTCAAAATGCTAAAAAGTGGTGTGACTTTCATAAATCTAGAACTCACAGTAACAGTGAATGTAGAGTGAAGAATCCTAAGAAGGGCAGTAATAAAGTAAACTCAGCAAATGACACGTGAAGAACAAAATCAGTAGTATTCTTTCCATGTAACACTGAGATATGTAACTTTGGAAAACAGAATGTAGCTAGCTTAGAAGAAGAAGGCTTCTTAATGATTGACAGTGGCTGCACTTCACATATTGAGAAAACTGAACCAAAGTTTGTGAGATTTCAAGAGTCTTTTGATCCACAAAACTATTACATAGAGCTGGCAGACAGCCAAAGACAACAAGGAACAGTGCAAGTAGTCGGTGATGTGAAAGACTTCATTCAGGATCGAAATGGCATCTCTACTAAAAGATGCATTATACATACCAGGATTTAAACAAGATATTATGTCAGTTTGGAAGGCTATCAAGAGTGTACATACTGTTACTTTCTCACCCGAAGGCAGTACTCTAACTATCGAGGATGGCAGGATATTCGA
>BOPN01001089.1:97500-100000 GCA_017312705.2 Penaeus japonicus
TTTTAAATTTGCTTGCTTGTCCCAATAAAAAATAACCTACTTATCTGGCTTCTGGTTTGTTGAATTAGCAGGATCAATGTCATTAAGGTTTGTCCTAGCTATAACATGGGAAAAAACAAAAGCAATTGAGCAATAGCATGTATACTTCACAAATTTTGTAATGAAGTAGATGGAGAGTTGGTCCTTTTGACTGGAAAATGAGACTGGTGCTATTAAGATGTGCTAAAATGTTTTTCAGAAAATGAAGATAAGCAAAAATGTACCGATTATGGAGGGTTTCATGAATGCTTAGCACTGGAAATAATTTTGCTTCTATCCTCATCATCATATCGTGTCGCACCAGTGATGTAGCCAGGTTAAGGCATTTTCAGATAGATCCCTTAAGTCTGTGTCAGAACAATCAGGGCCCAGTGGGCACTCTGTCAGGATGTGTTTCATGGTTTGTGGGGCACCACAGTCGCAGTTGGGGTTGTCTGACAGACCCCATGTTGCAAGGGATGTGCGTGTTAGCCCTATTTTACACCTTGTCCGGTTGAGAGTGCACCACTCTTTCCGGGTTAGGTTGGTGCCGTTATGAAAGGTCTCTCCGGAGAGTGGCACTGCGGGGTGTTGGTGTGGCTCTACTGCCGAGTTCCACTTACTCATGCGTTCCTTTGAGATATTCTGGTCTTCTAACTGTTGAACAGTGGCGAAGCTCTTTCTTGATTTTAGACGACGGGGAGCTTCTAAACAGAGTTTGAGGGGTTGCCACTCCTCAGTAATTCTGCCAACAGCCTGCTGTAGAGATAACCACCTGGTTGTGCAGGGATGAAGCATCTTGTGGGGCTTCACCTGGCAAAATAGCTGGTACTCTTTAAATTCATATTTGCGCTTAGCACTATGAAAAAAATACATATTCCTAGGTTCTCGCAGTCTTGAGGTAGGGTTTTGGCTGCTTCACTCGAACAAAGATGAATGCTGTGAAAATGGTTATTCCTGTCAGATGTTCTTTTAGCCTACTGGTCACACTATTCAAGCTTCCCATAATATTGGAAGCTCCATCAGCTGCAAAACCTATGAGATTATGTAAGAGGTATCCGTAGAGAGGTTAAACAATTAATGATCGTATCAAACGGAGCCTCTCCAGATGACCCGCCATTCTCTGCGTCATACACTTTGATAATGTCCAGCATCTCGGTTCTGATGTCATTTTCATCTGTCAAAATATTTATCAAGTAAGGCAAGATAGTCAGTAGTCTCATCAATCAGCAGTCAGTAGTCTCATCAATGATTAGGCTAAATTTGTTGTTTCTCAATTTTCTTGCTAAGGTCTTGGAAACATGGTGCCCGAGCTGCTGAACGAGTGATGCACATTTTTTCTTCCTCTTCAGTGTCATTTGCGCCGCGATCCGAGAGTCTGGAAACATCTTCTTGTGGAGATCCATGTTATCGTCACATAGACTGAAATATAAATAAATAAAAAAAGTTTTAGTTTCACTTAGTTCCAGTAAAGACCAAATCATTATGCTATATTTATTAACTTTTGTTGCACCATTTTCATCAGCAGCAAACAAACAAACAAAAAAAAAATTACCTGAACGGCAAGTTATGTTCAGCCAAGAACAAAATAAAAATAATGGTAGCATAGGATACAGTATCAGAGAGGCCTGCATCCTGGTCACTGGTGAAGGCAGCAGCATCACTTGATCCTTGCTCCCCTGCTCCCCGGGCTTCGATGGTCGCTCGGAGTTTTTCCTCGAGAGCCGTGTGTCTTGGGCCCATATGGTGTTTGAGGGACGATAACTCTGCACTAAGGATGATGTGGCATACCTGGCAGTAGCCTTGGAATTGTTATCAGGCACTATTGCCAGCCAAGATTTGAAACGTTCATCAGAGGTACACTTCTCTTGAAAACGTTATCGCGGAGACACATAAAAAGATTAATGTTGTTAGTTAATCACATTAACATCATTAAGATATAGCTAACGAGGGGCCACAGTGACATATATCAAACAAAACCAAAACGAAATACTAATAACGATAACTATACTTGTGTAACTATCATCATATGATCATCAATCCTTTTGAATATCCATTATATGACTATAAGTGGACAATGAATTACAAAGCGGTGGGACATCTGTTCCAAAATCTAAGATTCTATTGACTAGACCAAAATCGAGAGAATGGACTAGAACTGTGAACCAAACAAAGCGTAACATTCATCTATGACAATCTCAAGCAATCTATAAAACAAATGAATTTGAATACACAAGTTCTCACCTTAAGTGTATCTTGTAAAGGTTGACTAGGTCTTGTGTGAAGAATTGCTTGGTGTGCTATCAGGTTGGACATTAGTGTCAAACAGGAACTTTGTTCCAGGCAATACTCCGTAGCTAACTTTTTCGTATAGTGCACGTCATCGCCTGTCATTCATTGGTGAAATTATTAATTATCAAGCCCTTCAAAACTAGGCAAAGTTAGGTAGGTAATTGGGTTAAGATTTTGCATACATAATATG
>BOPN01001089.1:115000-123960 GCA_017312705.2 Penaeus japonicus
TGACTTTTCTAGTGCTGCGTTTAATTTTTTTCCATTCTATTTGATTATGGCTAAAGTTTAAAGATCTGAGACTTTTTCTGCTTCGGTTATCTTTTTTTCACTACTTTTCTGATTATTTAACTTATTCATTGTGATTTCAATTATTTTGTGGTCTGATTGTGATGTATAAGTTGATGATATGTTGTGTACATCTTCCCCTATACTAATAAAAACAAGGTCCAGTATATTTTCTTCCCTTGTCAGAATATTGATGATTTGGTTAAGGTAAAAAAAATCTTCAAAATTTAAAAGCATTCTCGCTTGTTTTTCATCTTTAGTGGCATTTGCTCCTATCTTTACTTTCTTTGTTTCCCAGTCGATAAAGGGGAAATTAAAAATCGCACATGTATCATAATGCTGTTTCCCTTGTATTAACAATGTAATTACTGATAATGCCTAGTGATTCATTGAAAGATGTTTCTGTTGTTCCAGGAGGTCTGTATAAAATAATGTATAGCTTTTTTGTATCTTTTGTCAATACCCCTAGTATTTCTACTGTATTATTAGAGTATTCTATTACAATATCCATTCTAGTTGCTAATTCTTTCCTGATATAAAGAGCTACTCCTCCTCTGCTTCTCTTATTTCTATCTTTCCTTATTAGCTCATAGTTATTAATTTTAATTTCTTCATTTTTTATGTCCTCATTCAGATGAGTTTCTGTAAGAGCTATCATTGAATAATTGTTGATATTTGCCATGTACTCTAGATATGTAGGTCTGGTTACTTTTTGGATATAATCCCTGTATATTTAGCAATATGAGAGTCTCAAATTTATTATTTCTTTGCGTGTCTACATTACCTATTGTTATTAGATAGTTGATGTCGTTTCCCCCTATTTTGGGGGAGCTAGACCTTCCCCCGGTGTAGTGGTGGGCGTTTCATCACCTGCCTTTGTTCGAATAGGTATGCTTCGCCGGACTGAATGTCCTTGTCTATTGCTGGTAATATACCAGTGTTTTCCTGCTCCGTCTTTTTCTCAGTTTTCTCTTAGTTTATTTATCTTTTTTTTTTTCTTTTTTTTTACTTTGCCTTTTTTCATAGTTCAAGTCCGGTGATATCTATGCTTCTTTATATTCGTCATTTTTTTTTAGTTTCATATCCTTTCCAATCAGTTTCCATTTCTGTTTTTCATTTTCTAATTTGACCTTAATTAGCCTTGGTCTCAAAGCCTCCTTTAAATATTTGCCTTCTCTAAAGGCACTCTCAACTTTGATAATTTCATTGAGGTTCAATTTTGTTTTTATATCATTAATCATTTTCATATCCTTTGTTTTCCTGATTTCAGGATCATTTTCTTCCTTTTCTTCTAGATTGTATATAAAGAGCCTATTTGCTCGGAATGTATCTTCATTTTTCTAGAATATTCTTGACCTGTTTATCCGATTTTTGCCTTACTATTTCAGAAAACAGTTTTGCGCCTTCTTCTAGTTGCTGTAGCTCTTGCCACACAGTTTTTCTTTTCTTCTTTGGCTTTTATTTTACATTTGTGTCTTGCTGATCTTTCTGTTTCCAATTCACCAGCCTTTTACATTTTTTTTCTTTAGGTTTTTCTTTTTGCTCTTGTTTTAATTCATAAGAATAAGGATAAGCCAGATTTGCGGAGCAGATGCTACGCCGGGCTTGTATGCACTGAGGCGAGCCCGCCTGTGTCAGCGTGTGCTGACTCGTGAGAGAATGTGCCAACGAGTGTTGACTCGATCTGAGCTTGGTCCTTACCCAACGCAGTGCCCAGCTACGTCAGTAACCGCCGGGTTTTTTATTCATTAATTTCATCTTTCAATATTTGTATCTCCCTCAAGCATTGAATCTTGAAATTCTTTAATTCTTCATACATTTTATGAATTATGTTTTCTAGTAGGTATGCCCCTTCACACTTTTTGGGTGTTCTGATTTTTTGGTCACCGATATGGCTCATTTCCTCTTTTTCCAGTTTGTCTGATACGGGTGCATATACATTTTCTGCAACTGTGTCCCTATTTTTATTAGTTCTTTAAAAAAAAAATGGCTTCTGATATATCGTCACAACTTTGATTTTTTCCAGTTCAGTTTCAAGACAAGAATTACTTTTAGTATTGATGTCTCTACACCAGCTGCAGTCTTTCTGTATATTTTCTTGATTATCTATGTTTAGTTCATTATCGTTGCCTGTTAGGTAAGCATCAATATTACTTATAATTTCTTTCCTGTTTTTCAAGTAAGTATTTTCACATTTGTGGCATTTTTTTCTATCACAGGTTTGGCATATAACTTGCTTTGTTTCATTGTGTTTAAAACATTTTTCAGTTTTAGAGTTTCTTTTACTTCTCCTTGGCTTAAACACGTAGTGTTTAAACCCTTAGAGTTAGTTAAGTCTGGTCAAGGTCACCTTGGAAGCAGCTGGGGCACGCTGAACAGCTGACCCAGCGTTTTGACCTCCCCTCTTTCCTTGATGCCACTTTTTTTCCTTCCAGTTGTTTTTTGTTCTAAGTTGTTTTCTATTTTGTCTTTCCTATTTTTTCTAGATCATTCAATGCTTTATACACTTCACTAATCTCTGTTCATTTCCCCCCAGCCTCGTGGCAGACAGGGATGAGAAATTAAGGAGTTTTTCAGAGCAACAGTTCAGCACGTCCATACTGTTCAGCTGCTACTATGTATATATATATATATATATATATATATATGTGTATATGTATATATATGTATATGTATATATATGTATATATGTATGTATGTACATGTGTATATGTAATGGCATATAATATATACATATATACATTTTATATATATATATATATATATATATATATATATATATATATATATATATATATATATATATATATATACATATATATATATGTATATGTGTGTGTGTGTGTGTATGTATATATACATATATATATATATATATATATATGTATGTATATATATGTATATATATATATATATATATATACTGTATATAGTGTGTATGTGTATACACACAAGACGCACGCACACACACACACACACACACACACACACACACACACACACACACACACACACACATATATATATATATATATATATATATATATATATATATATATATATATATATATATATATACATATACATATATATACATATATATATATGTGTGTGTATGTGTGTGTGTGTCCATTTGTTAAGAGTTGATAACTTTTCTAATTACTAGTATTAATTAATCACAAGTTATCTAGGTCTGAGACCAAGATGATTACAAACTGTTGCCAAAGAATGTTTATGATGTTAAGGGGACCAAGAACTGATGCATAGGAGAAATATGAAATTAAATTCCAGAACGGAAATGAATGAATAAAGCATACATTTGCTCTATTCACCGGACGTCCCGATCACGTGTGCGTATTGAGATGACATTTTCTAGATAGAATAGCCTTATATCTAGAGAAATTATGTAACACTGATAATGATCATGATCTTTAGTGTAAGCTGATGTGTCTGTGGATTTGCGATTATGTTCCAAGCCACGAAGAAAGGGAAAAACATAAGGCCTTTTTTTAATTGATGTCACATAGTTTATGGAACCAAAATACATCTACAGTATAGTAAATGTGTTTGGAATTATTCTTCCGTGTTCTTATCGACGGCCGAGACCGAGACTGTCGGTCGTGAGAGACTAGGAGTGACGGGACTAGAAAACCATTCCTTTGCAGTAAACGCCATCGGCTGTGTTGTCCCTGATCCAGTCGAGGTAGCTGTTGACGCGGGTGTACACGCCGGGGTAACCTGGGGACCCGCAGCCATAGCCCCAGCTCACTACACCGATCTGTGTGTTAGAGGCATGAGGGGATAAGTTTAAATGTGTCATGACTACTTTTCAAATGCAGTTAATTGGTATG
The DNA here is from genome assembly GCA_017312705.2 of Penaeus japonicus. Lineage (NCBI taxonomy): Eukaryota > Metazoa > Arthropoda > Malacostraca > Decapoda > Penaeidae > Penaeus > Penaeus japonicus. The sequence continues at coordinate 118,909 of BOPN01001089.1, forward strand.
GTTGCATAACCGTTGATCCAAGTATGCTTGTCATGCACGAGCCTTGTCCCACTCACCTGATCATAGTTTCCGCCTCCGTCCTTGAACACGAGAGGGCCGCCTGAGTCTCCCTGGCACGAGTCCTTGCCTGTACTTCCGGCGCACAACATGGTGTCCTCAATGGCGCTTCCGTAATTGCCGGACTGACACGCGGTATTGGACAGCACCTGTGATTAGTTGGCAATGCTTAGAAACCCGTAAATATTCTAGATGAAATGCCGTCGCCAATATTTTATCAATATATCAAGAAATAAAAACATGTTTAATAGCACACGCTATAGAAAGTTTTATCTATTGTTCATGCAGTCCCTTGGCTCAATGAAGCGCCCGTTTTCCAGCACTGACCGTGACGTCGACTTCCCTGAGAGTGTCTGAAGACGAGCCTCCGGAGCTGGTGGTTCCCCAACCAGTGACAGTGGCTGTCTTGCCGGCGTAGGTGGGCTTTGGTGGCGGCATGCACACTGGCAATACTGTGTCACTCACCTGAGATTCATACAACCAGCTTTAACTCTAGCAACACTGTTCATCGTTCTCTTATTAGGTGATTAACCAGTCAAATGAAACGATTTAAATGAGTGCTCTTTATATCTGTGCACAATGTTCATTTCAAAAACCTTTAAGAAACTTTTCCTCACCGTGACTGGCGACGACAGCTTAACCAGAGCGATGTCATTAATTTCGTTACCCGGCTGATAGTTCGGATGCTCGATGATCTGAGAGACGGACCTGCTGACAACACTGGTCTCTCCGGATGTGCTGAGTCTGTGTTCGGCCAGACGGACGGTCAGGTCAGATGCTCTCATGCTCTGCAAGGAAAAGTTATTAGTTATCAGTGCTGCAATTTCTGAGCATTAATGAGATCGTTATGGACCAGACTTCAAAAGAGCCATTCTCGTTGGTTCCTTTTCTACAGTCCTTTATCTCCCTTTTCCCTACTCACTTCGGTGCAGTGGGCGGCGGTGAGGATGTATCGGTCGTTGATCAGGGATCCGCCACAGAACTGCTGCGAGCCGTACATGAGAGCCGCCTGCCACGGCCACTCGTTCACGCCCGTGGTCACTCCGCCCACGATCCTGGGGTCGGCCTTCTGCCCACACCTGCACGTGTCGTCGAAGTTGACGCGAGGCTCGACTGAAAAGGAGACAAAGGATGGAAGACCATATGAAATTCACTTACTAAATGACTAAAGTTTAAATTCTGCTGTAAAATCTGATTGTTTTGTCTTCATATATCGTACTACCAGGATCAGTATACGGAAGTAGGCGGAGCTTACCTGTGTGATGCAATTTCTTTAGATAATAACCAAGAGAGAAAAGACTGTCATGAAGACTGTCTGTGTGTTGATAATGAGTGTCACCAGGAAGCGTTTAGTGGCAAACAAGAGAAAGAAGCGAACGCCACCAAAGCCCTTGTACTGCCAACCAAGAGACTTACTGACGAAGGGGAGCGAGCCGTTGGAGTGGGGAGGCGCTGCTTGGGAGACAACTCCCATCATCGCCACCGTCAGGACGCCTAGGAACGTTTGGGAGGCCATGGTCGCTACTGGTTCCTTTTCCAGTAAGGCAACTTTATATACCTCAGGCGGGCTTTTCATTACCAACACCTGTGTACGGAATTTACATAGATTGGCACTTGTGAACATAAAAGCTCCCATACATCTACTACATGCTGTATTGGATTAATTTCTATGGTTCATATACCAGCGATTAAGATATTAAATAAGTGTACAACGTAGAGCCATCACTTTTAAACAATACCGATCAAGAAAAGAATACTTTATTATAACGAAGTATGTTTCTCAACATCTCAAACGCATTCACTTACTCTGAGGCTATTGCTACCTATAACAGTAACTTATCGACTGAAGGATATATTTCATTTCTGTAATTCAGAACTTTATAAGCATGTACTTTAGTAAGGAAATCTAACAAGTCTCATATTGTAACAGTTCAACTAGGAGAATTTCTAAGCGAGCGGTTTCGAATTCTGCCGCAGCCTGAAGTTAGAAAGGTTTCCACTCGGGGTAACGGTCTCAACCTTTCAAATGAGAGTCCTTCGAACGATTGCACCGTCCTAGCTCTGCCGAGAAAGTTCATGAACTGAAACCATAGCATTCAGAGAGTATGCATGTACAAGTGTGTGTGTAGGTGTTGGTGTATAAATTTCAACTTTTGAGATTTGCCCGAGAGAGACGAAAATAGTATTGACGTAGCCATATAATATAACAGTTGGTGATCTTATATTTCCTAAAGCTAGTTGGAATGATTTATGACATATGCCTGGTATCACTAATATTATCCTCATAACAATAATAATTTCCTTATTTATGTGTGTTGTATATATATATATATATATACATATATATATGAATAAATAAATATACATATATGTGTATATGTATATATATATGCAAATAAATACGTGTGTGGGTATATGCAGTATAGTATATATGTATATATATATATATCATTATATATGTGTGTGTATGTAAGTATGTGTAAATATACATATACAATGAAGAACAGCAGAACAATCCATGCAGTACCTGTTTCCCATTGCTGAACGATGAGAGTGCTGTTAGCATGGCCCCTGGATATAGCATACTTGTGCTGAGACACAAAGGTAACTCGGTGGTGGTCCTCGACCAAGCTTCCTACCTGCCAAAGGCCCAGGACCCACGTGAACGCATTGCTGCCACTTTTCATCGATGCCTGAATCAGTTACCGTCGGGTTGTCCAAAGGCAAACCTTTATCAAAGGTTCAGTGTTTCAACTCACGTCTCCCTCACTTCTATGGGTTACCCAAAACCCAGAAACCGGATGTACCCCTGCACCTTTTCATCTCCTCCAGGAGTTCGGTGACGCACCCGTTTGCTTCCTGGATGGCCCAGTCCCTCACCTCTCTTCTCGGCCCCTTCTCTCCAGCTCACCTTTGCCACTCTCAGAACTTCATCGCCCGTGTTCGCGGGGTCACGCCTGAGGCCATGATGAATCTGGACGTCGAATCTCTGTTCACTAACGTAAAGCTTGATGATGTCCTTGTCTTCCTGCAGAGGAATCTCCTTCCAGAGGACCTTCGTCTTCCCCTACCTACTGACGTCTTCCTCCAGCTGATCCGTCTGTGCCTGGATTCCAACTCCTTCTCTTTCGGAAGGCGCTTCTACTGTCAGACCTTCGGTGTTGCTACATGGATATATACATATATATGAATATATATACATATACAGATATATAAACATACACACATAATATATATACATACATATATATATATATATGTATATATATATATATATATTTATTTATTTATGTAACCGGATTTGCGGGCTTGTATACACTGAGGCGGGCTCGCCTGTGTCAACGTGTGCTGACTCATTAGAGAATGTACCAATAAGTTTTGACTCGATCTGAGCCTCTTCCTTACCTAGCTTGGTGTCTAGCTATGCTGTATGCATCTCAGGTGAGTGACACAGCATTGCCAGTGTGCATGCCGCTACCAAACCCCACCTACGCCGGTAAGACAGCCACTGTCACTGGTTGGGGAACCACCAGCTCCAGAGGCTCGTCTTCAGATACTCTCAGGGAAATGTTCTTCTTTTTGTGTATCAAAATTATTATTGTGTTATGTAACCGGATTTGCGGGCTTGTATACACTGAGGCGGGCTCGCCTGTGTCAACGTGTGCTGACTCATTAGAGAATGTACCAATAAGTTTTGACTCGATCTGAGCCTCTTCCTTACCTAGCTTGGTGTCTAGCTATGCTGTATGCATCTCAGGTGAGTGACACAGCATTGCCAGTGTGCATGCCGCTACCAAACCCCACCTACGCTGGTAAGACAGCCACTGTCACTGGTTGGGGAACCACCAGCTCCAGAGGCTCGTTTTCAGATACTCTCAGGGAAATGTTCTCCTTTTTGTGTATCAAAATTATTATTGTGTTTTTCCAGGAGTTTTACTGACGCTTAGACATCTGTTAAAAAGATTGGTCCGTTTTACTGCCGCAATATCTCCTGCATCTTGAATAACATCTACACTAATGTCATCTTCTCCTGGTGTTTTTCCTCTTTTCATGCCTTTTAGTGCCCTATTTACTTCCTCTTCCTTAATGTTTTCAACGTCTCCAATTGTTGTGTTTGTCTCCGTACGTCGTTGATCGTTTGAGTGGTGTAAGTCGCAATAGAAGTCTTCTATTACTTTGATGATTTCATTTTTATTGTATGTCACCTCTCCATTGGGTTTCTTTCCTGCATACATTTGTTTTTTTCCCTATTCCGAGCCTCCTCTTTGTAGCCTTAAGGCTGGTACCAGCAAGCAGAGCTTCATTTTTTTTGTATGTTAAATATACGTACATCCTCTTTCTTCTTGTTTATCGTCTTAATCAGCTCTGCTGATTCTATCTTGTCTCTGATTGATATTATTTTCATGTCCCTACACTGTTTCATAAACTTTTTTTGTCTCTACCAAGAGTTTACTGAACTTTTCTTTTTCGTTTTAATGTTCGGATGTTAATACTGAATTCCGGTGCCCTATTCTTAATGTTAGTTAGATTAACAAGAGCTTATTTCATTCCCTTCTTAGTTGTAATTTACTTCTGACCAGTCTATGGTCGCTACCGCTTTTCAGAGCACTGTATGTGCTCAAATTCTAACCGGATATTTTTAGCACCCTCTGCTCCAGAACGATCCTGATCGCCACCGTGACCAGGGGCTCCTTCGCTTCCAGGGAATGAGGGCCGTTTCCTTGACTGGAAAATCATATTTAAGAGGGGTGGGGCCTGATACCCCCACCTACAGGCCTTAACTGTACATGGTGGGAGTAATTTTAGTCAGGAGGCTACCATTAATCTCCAATAACACGTTTCTAAAGTGCATATAAGAACGAAATAGAAATAAGAAATATATATATATAGATATACATATATATATATATATATATATATATATATATATATACATATATATATATATACATACACACACACACACACACACACACACACACACACATATATATA
>BOPN01001089.1:124856-139856 GCA_017312705.2 Penaeus japonicus
ATATATATATATATATATATATATATACAGGCGGGCTGGCTTCAGTGAATACAAGCTCCGCAAATCTGGCTTATCTTTATCCTTTCGAAAATATATATCTAATTATGCTTCCCCACTAACTTCTCTGGCCAGGAAAGGAAGATAATTCCGGTGGAAAGCATAGCACCAACAGCCATTTGATGAGCTGAAACGATTGATGTCGGCACCAGTCCTCAGGAAACTGGATTTTAATCGTCCCTTTGAGGCGCACTGCGACGCATCACAAGTAGCCATCGGCGCGTCTCATGCAGCGAGATGGGGTAGGATTCCCCCATGCTGGTGCATACTTTGCACGAAAGCTTAGGGAGGTAGAAAGGAGATACCCCGTGATTGATACTGAGGCCTTGGCAGTCGTAGAGGCTGTAAGGTGTTTTGATGTACAGCTTTGTGGTAGACCATTTGTGATATAAACGGACCACCGGCCTTTAGTACATGTATCTAAACAGGTCACCAAGTCAATCAGGATGACAAGATGGTCCCATGAACTCTCCTTTTATCAGTTCGAACTCCGGTACAAACCAGGTGCTTCCCATCATGTGCCTGACTTCCTAAGTAGAGCAGTGGCAGTAACCTCTCGTGTCATGGACGCCCCGAAGATTGCCGAGGACAACGGAAGGACCCGCTTTGGACAGAGATCCTCCAGTACCTTGAGGAACAAAGGCTGCCCCGACGGAGAGCACCCTTTCCTTTGGAGGAATTCGAGGTAAGCGATCGCATGTTGTGTCTCCTGCGCCATCTTCCAGACCGTGTGATCCAGCTGCTGCTGATCCCTCGCACCATGAGGGATGATGTAATGAAATCACTACATAGTGAGCCAACAGCTGCCCATCCTGGAATCTACAGGACCTACTTGCGTCTGAGAGACCAGTATAATTTTCCTCGGATGTTGCAAGATGTGAAGGAATTTGTAGCAGCTTGTCCCCAGCGTCAACGGCGGAAAGTAGTTGCTGTTCGAAGGGCCAAATTAAGTTGAGCTCCAGAGGTGACAGGTTATGCAAGAGTTTCGGCGGAATGGTTATCGTTACTTTCTGGTAATCATGACATATGACTAGGTATTTACAGAAGATACCTTTATAAAGTAAGGATACAGAAACGGTAGCTGATACATTCATGAAAAAAGTATGTGACACTTTTCGGAACACCAAATATTTGTGTAACAGACATTGGGAGCGAATTTAAAAAATCGTCTGTTTTCTCTGGTGTGTGAAATATTGAAAATCAAGTTAGGATACTCAACGGCTTTCCATCCTCAGGCTAATAGCGCTGTGGGAGACACCCACCTTTTCTATCGAGGTAGATTGGCTACCATCAGCCAAAGCCAAGGTGCCGGAGGCGGAGGTACGCCAGTGGTTCAGAGGTCCTTTTCAAACATCTTTCCTTTGTTCATCCAAGACAGACGAGTGTGTGGGAGTGGGTATATGGTCGACTGAATGCCAGTTGAGATTCAGACTGCTGAATCATACATCGATCTTTCTTGCTAAACTTTTTGCTATTGATTTTGCCCTATCGACGACCCACAATAGAATAGTCATATTTTCAGACTCACTATGTTCACTTAAAGCCAATAAATCCTTAGAAACTACCAAAAATTAATTACAGAGAAATATCATTCGTGGCGCCAACAAATCAGTCAAGCTGATATGGGTACGTGGACACTCGGGTATCCATGGCAATGACCAGGCTGACAAATTAGCCGGGTCAACTGGTGATTCTGGGAGCCTAGCATAGTCCGCACAGATCTCAGGTGTTTTGTTTCCTTTATAAAAGCAAAATTCCATCTCCTGTGGCAAAGTGAGTGGTTCAGCCTCCCAATCAATAAGCATAAAGATACAATAGAACCGTGGGACACAGACCACAGAAGAAATAGAAGGGAGGAGGTGGTATTAGGCCCGAATTAAGGTCAATGCCACACGATTGACGCACCTCACTCCCTATGTAGGAAAGAACTTCTCTTCATAGTGTGACCACTGTAACAATAACCGAACAATAACCCTCATCCTATCATGCCCAAAATATAACCAACAATGGCAAAACATTAAAAATTATATGCAAATAAAAGACATAGAATGCAATATAATCAATTAAATTTCAATGAAAGAATCATCCACAAAGTAATCACTATTCTAAAGAAGACAAAATTTTATAACCTTCTCTAGATTGATGAGAGAAAATGGAACCAATGGCTTAATGACCTTGGCATGTGCTGTTGGTTGATAGCCAATAAATCCAACAAAGAAAGAAAGAAGTTTGACAGCAGACAGCTTTCTGCTCATGACCACTTTGATCGGCTTCTGTACTGCTGTCGACAATTACCCTTATGGGTCTTGTTGACTTTTACTTGGCTTTTTTTTTTTGTTGTTGTTGTTTCTTGCTATGGGTAGTGGGTCATGGTTAAGTCATGGCCAGGCCAAAAGATGAACTTTTTTTATATGGAAAATAGGAGAAACCTTGTTTTCTCAAGATAAAGAGAATAAATTTGATTGGAATCCTTTTCTTTCTTTTTATGGATCTGCTTGCTTGAATCTAGCCATGCCTGCTCGGCTATGTCCTGCATAGGATTTAACTTCTTTTTACATACAGACTGACATGCATTCACACACACACAGATATAACATACTTTACACATCTACTGTCTTGCATATACACGGGTGCTGATCCCTTATCAGTTGTTGGCAGCCTACCCCTACGCAGGATCATTAGTATGCTGTATGCTGTAAGGAGGATATTGTTTGGGGCAAGAGAGAACACATTGCGGATGGGTGTCATGACATACATGACACAGGAGCATTGACCTAACGATGGGCCTCATGACGTACATGATGTTCGTGGATTTTGGATCATTGTGCTATGAGTAAGGAGTGAGTGATGATGGCAATTGCAGTCATAATTACTATAATTACCGTAACATTGAGCAAACCCAACTTCCAAAACCTAGATGGCACCACTTTCTCCTATTATCAGTAAGAGAGAGAGCCTTGAATGGCACCCATCTACGGTCTCTAACAAGCACTATCTTTAGAGAGCGATGGCATATAGCAAGTTGACGATCTCTTGCTCTAAAGTACGCCGATGAAGGATGTGCAGGCAGAACAAGATAAGGAAGGTGACTCAAACCATACTCAGTGTCTAAAATGTGCTCCTGTGCCAATAGGGATGCCTTTTACTGTGGCACTCACAGTCATAAGCATAGGTTTCCTTCCTCTTTCCTACCTCTTTATGTTATCTTCATTGTAGATGGTTATATGTTTCGTATTCGTTCATGACAGCCCAAAAATACGAAAAAATAAAGTTGCTTTTTGCCCTCCCATAAGACAGCAATACTTCTATCATACTTGGTATAAAGAAAGTAATGAGCTGATATGAATCATATACTACAATTTTAGTCAACTGTATCCGTGATAGAGCCTGTCATATGGCATATAAAACAAAAAAATAAAACACAAGCCTCGCTCTGAAATAAAACCCATCCTGGAGACTGGGCAAGTGAATCTATCCCCCGTCCGCAGTGGGTTAATGAATCACTACATTAGGGCATCCTTTCCACATCAAGTTTTCATACGTCGGTAAGAGCGTACATGGTAATAAGAGATTTACTCCCTGCCCTTGGCCCTTTGATTTCTCTTCCTGTGGGAGTCATAGCCCGCTCGCCTTCCCCCAGCATCTCCATTTCTTTGGCTTGTTGTCGGTAGGTCTCTCGAGCAGGCAGACTGTCAAATCTCTTCTGTGGTCTGCTGTTCTTATTATCATGATTAATTTTTTTTTTTTTTCTATTATTTTCTTCTTTAATAATGGCGAGGATGATTATTGTGATTATGATATTTATTATCATCCTATATGGCTTAAATTAGGACAGGTATTAATATTCTATAAGGAGGATGATAATAATATACAAATAGCAATATTCCAAAGATATGTTAACCCACTCACGACGGGGGCATTCCAGCCTTGCATGTCACAATGCCGGGGCGTTTGAACGCTTAGGCCTAAATCAATTAAATGGCTGGCACCATATTGTGCCGCCCAGCCACTGGGCTTTTGAATGAGCGGTACAGTAGTGTACCACCCATCCAGAGAGGGTTAATGTAATACTAAAGAAAAGTGGGGGAAAAAACAACAAAAGTATGGGCACTAACAAAACAGCTACATGATTTTCAACTGTTTAGCTGAAAGAAAGAAGAAAAGATCAGCATTGATAGGTTATCTAGAAGCAAAAATTTTACAATGGAAAGGAAGCATATGGTCTTAGTCTCGGACCTAAAATAGATTCCCCACTGAATGTACAAAAGAAATCTTCACTTTTTTAAAGATTAAACTGGTTCTCACAGGGATTTCCTATGAATATAGTATTTTTGGTATCGTGGATAATATAATTCAGGATAATAAAACAAGCTAAATTATTACATTTGGCCATATCATTGTAAACATCAAGCTTTACAGTGAGTTTCATAAATAATTGATCAAGATATATTCTATGATAACACAATATCACTAATTATTGATATCCAAATAATAATTTTCTAAAAAATTTCCTTTAAAGTTACATATTTCAAGATTGCCCTTGTTTATAGCCATAATATATAGCAGCTCTATTACTGCTGGACAACCACTTCTACTCTTTAGTAATCACAAATATAAAGCTTTTAAACTCTTTAATGAACAAATGGGCAAAAAAGTAATACAAAATAAAAGAGAATAAACAAAGAAAAAAATATATATATGATGAAATTAAACTAGACTATGGTGTGTAATGCAATATGCTTGGAAAATACCATCTCGACAATATACGTTTGTAATGAGGACATCTGACAGGTGTGCTGGGTACATTCTGTTGTCTCCAAGCAATTGGCAGACATCATGCACTATCTATCTGACAAAATGTTATTTTCCTAACACATCTGTGGTGATGCATGTGACTAGATAAAGATACGCTTATGCTTATATACTAACATCTTTGGTTTCGAGTTTCCAATCACCAGGTCTCTTCACAGACAAACACTCTAAGATGTTATAATTACCTCTGATGACAAGTTCCTACGAGGGGGAAATCATGGGGGAGGGAACATAATTAAAATAGTGGTATGATCAGCAACGCCAAGTAATAAAATAGCCTTCCAGTAAGACCAATTTTCTGCATGCAATGACCAAGTAAACATGCCTTATTGAAGTTCCATGTAAGGCTTTACAGTCAGTGATCTCATAACAGCAGCTATTGAATTGCTGTTCCTCTGCCCCTCGTAATATGGCTGTTTCTACGCCTGGGAGACATTACGTAATGTTCTTTGGTGTTGATCGACATGAACAGTTCCTTTTCTCTATCAATTATTTCTGGCAGCGACATAAAGAGAAACGTTAGCTGTACCAGTGTAAGTGTTTGGGGCTTTTAGAGAATGTAGTTTATAGACAGGAGAGTTTTAAATACAGTCTGAACACTTCATAACAATGTATTTTTATTTCATTTTCCTTTTTTTATATATATTTTATTTTTCTAACGGGAATATAATTCAGGATAAATAACAGAAAGAAATCACGGCTATTGTGAAATGTTTATGACTGCACATGAAGTCCTATCATGCTGTTTGTTTTGTCACAGAAATATTTTCCAAGTGCAGAACCTAGTATAAGTCTTTGTATTCTCAAGTGGATACTGGCCCATTTGTGCACCAACTTAAAGAGCTGGGAGTAGGCAGCTGTTGGAAGGCCTCTGGGCTTATCATGTTTCATACTACCTATGTGAGAAGAATCTGAACTGTACATGTACTGTACATCATGCATCCATTAAGGTTTAGTGTTCATCCACTCATGCTGTACTGCTCTTGACACATTACCCTAAGCTTTGTATAGAATGTACATTTCTTTTTAGATAAATAATGATCAATGAGAAACACAGTGGATTCTCACCTTCTCAAAGATATCTCTACAGGCAGCATGGTACTATATTTGATTTCCAAAATTTTGGGGTATATATTACATCCTAATTCTCTACATTAACCTATATTTTTTTCCATCTGAAGACTAGTGCTGCCTGGTTTCACCCCATGTATGGAAAAAAGAAAGAGAAAAAAATAATAATCATCACTTGGTCAAAAATCATCTAGATATATATGTGTATATAGATAATATCACAACTTACAAGGTTTTATTCACAAATTGAGTAAGTCTACCTCCTTGGAATGTATTTATTTTCAGTGTAATATCTCAAACTATATTGAGGTTGAAATTCGACATATACATGAGAATCATCTTACGAGGGATACATCAGTTCCCATCTTGCTTGCGGACTACCCTCGGTAACTCTTCTACCACATCTGCATCATAATAAAGTAACGATTATCATTGTTACAAGAATTCAGTAGAGGAAGATACATTCAGGAAACATATGCTCTTATCATGGATATGCAAACACTATAGGTTCACTTTGACATGGTTGGTATAGTGTAATGCAAATCATTGAAGATGTATACATTTTACAGATAGTCCTACAGGGAAACTGTATGTCAGAGCAACTCTAGCATTAAGGTGAATAAGGCATACAGCAGCTCCTAAAAGGAAACTGTCTATGACATACAAAAACTCCTATATGGAAGAAAAGTATGTCATACATAAACCCCTATAAGACAAAAATATACAGCAAATAGCAGGTCTCATGAGAGTGATGAGCACAGAGATTCAGTCCCCTTCAGAAACTGTCACTAATGAGCAACAGGGCTATTGGCTCCCATATACTTGTTGGTAAGCTGCATTTCACTCCACTTGTGATTTTTTTTCATTTTTTTATGAACATATACACAAGTAACATAAAATAAGGTTTGTCACACCTTAAATTATTAAACTTCATGATATATCTTGCAATGCTAATGAGTCTACTATAATTAGTAATGACCACAATTAAGGGTGATGCTGGTAGAGCCCGTGTACAATAAGAAGCAACAGGCAAGCACATGGGACATACAACGGGGTTAGTGAAATAACTGTCCACCCTGGTATGCTGAACATTTGGAAGGAACACAGCAGACACTGCAAGAGTAAATGGTTGGATGCAGTGGTGTCTGCAAGCTCAATCATTCTTTATAAAGTATTGTCATCTTAGGGACTAGAGAACAGAACCGTGCAACTGTTACCAGATCATTTCACACTATTCCAGAAAACATTCTACCTCTCATAATTTATATGCAATTATGACATCCATTGGCTCCTACTACGTACTTTAAGGGAAAGTTTCCGAAGAAAAGACCAGTCAAGTGGGAGGGTCTGATGAGAAGTCCTCCACATTATGTATCTCTTAAATGTTAATGAAACATGATAACCAGATTGTATTGTCCCTATAATATACAAGGAAGGAACTAACCCCAGTCTATGGAGCTCTGTATAAATGCTGTAATACCCTCTTTATTATCGTTATTATTATTATTATTTTTTACACAAACAGATAATACACTGATATTTTCAACAGTAGGGTTGATACTGTGACCAATGTATCGGGAGGCTCATGAGAAGATTAGGTGGTTGAAGAGGTCAGAGACTGATGAAGAAGTCAGTGGCTGAGGCTTTGCTTATACCTGGGATTGTCCGTGTCTCACTTCGTAGGTACAGAGAGTGTATTGGGGTGGCTGCCGCCGGATGTGTGACGGCTGCGGCGACCAAGCTTTGATCTGTGACAATGAAGAAATTGGTGAGTTCTACAGAAATGGCTTTTGATTTTTCTACTCATTTTTGAACTCGCCAAATATATTTGTTTAATTACCATGATGAAACGATGACATCTCAAATTTCCTTTTACAACTTCGTAATCTTTTGAAAGAACAAACATAGAAAATCATCATAAACAAATACAAATTATCCTGTCCTTATTGAACAGGAAGAAACAATCTGAACATCTCTTATGACACTAAACAGAAACTTCTTTTGTACAAATAAAACCATTTGTAGAACATAATACATCATAACATGACCGATGTCAGACATCTCTCGCCTTACCTGATCTGCCCAGCCAGGAGTGGATTGATAGCATAGAGCCAGTCATGCACTTCTTTGTCCCCGAGTGTTTGCAGAAGGAAGCCTCGCTGTTTTGTCACCACACTGTAAAGCAAGAGAAATGAAATAGTTCTGCTGTCTTTCTTTGATGCAATGTTTAGGTGCCATGTGTAAAAATTTCTTAAGACTGATCTGCGATAGTATGCTTTTCTATTTTTGACTTTAGGTTTTCATGACTGTCTGAAACTATACATGAACTAACAAAAAAGAAGAGAGGTAAAAGAAAAGAAAAAATTAAAACAAAAGCAAAAGCACTTTACTTTCTCCTCAACAAACTTGATACATATGGAAAATGATTAATGTAGAAAAATGGGTCAAGTTATAACAATAAACAATTTTCCTACAACTCTAAGATAAAGCTTGATCAGTTATCATATATACAGAAACACATACACGCACACGCTCATGCATACGCACTTACACACACACACGCACACGCACACACACACGTATAGCTTGTGCTTAATATTCAAGTCCAAAAGCTGTTGAGTGATCTTTTATGGGTTGGGTGTGTGAGCCTCAGAGATTTGTAGAGTCAATTTTCTACATCTTAATTAGACCGAAAGTCAGAAATAAAAATTGGAATATGTTAAGCAATTATGATTGTGTCTGTGCCTTTCAATTCCAACAATACAAAAAAATTTCTTCTTTTTTTAATCTACAGGTCAAACATAAACAAAAAATATCATGCACAGCCAAAACAATAATGTATAGACTGAAGAAATATGTGATAGGAAACTTCTTGTAGTTTTGGCATGATCAGCCTTTGACAATACAATAAATCTCAATCTCAACAAAGCATATCTCACCTTCAGGATTTTATTGTTTTATTTGCTTTGTGAATCAATTAAAGAAAATTATTTCAATAAGTATTGGTGACAGAGAGTTACTCTGAAATTTGTATAAATAGAACTACATCTGTGTATATATACATATAAATATATAACATTACTCTTCTTCCTGCCTCTTTGACACAAAGCATCCAAACACATGATACTTTAATACTAAATGGAACTTTCTAGCAAACCTTAAGCTTTCCCAACTCAAACCTCAGAAAATGCAAGAACTCATTTATAAGATCGTGAAATCAATAGATATTTCACTCTCCAGTACTAATTACTTCTTTTACTTGACTTGTATCTTTTGAGAGTATCTTCCATCAAATATATATATATATATATATATATATATATATATATATATATATATATATATATATATATATATATATATATACATATATATGGAGGCTTTAGCAGTGGCAGTTTACCTAATCTTAGAATACAGACTGTTAATCCTACAAAACAGATAATAAGTTGAGGTAAATATCTGTTCCTTGAACTAACTTTCTTGATTATCTTTATCCTTATACCTTTATTTCTGAAATATGTGTTAGCCCTTTGATGATGGTGCGTCACACCCGTGTGACACAGCTAAATGTCCGATGACGGGGCGACACACCAGTGTGACGTTCCCGATGCAATATTGCATAGGCCTGGCGTAGGGGCTTTCCACTTATTGCCGGGCCCGTCGGGATTGGGTTAATAACCCATCTGTTCCAACTGTATAGCCTTATCTCGTGTACGTCAACAAAATATTTGGTTCCTGTTTCTATCCATGGTGCGAGCCTCAGCTGAATGAATGTGCTCAAAGCCATAACACAGCTTTAATGCAATGTGATTTGTTCACTACAAGGCATTTTATAAGGGCAAACAACTCAATTAGCATTAAATAAATTGTGGACAAATTAGTTACATTGTGGTGTTTCAAGTGGTGAAATGTTTTTTTAATAGATTTTGCTTGCTGTTGAGTACAATATTGGTGTTGCATTTCAGTTATTCTCATTACTCTCTTTTACCTTCTTATATTAATGATAAAGAATTGTGCATACCTTAGAGATACTTAGCAGTTTTACAGTCCTGTAACAAATCTACAGATCCTGTTACAGCTAAGCAAATGTCATTGAGAGTATTATGTAAAGCACAGGAAAGGAGCTTCTATATATCATTTTTTAAAACTCCATACTCTTTTTAATCTTTCTCTTCACAAAATCCATATTTTTGTATCATTATTTACACATTCTGTAATTCTGAAAAGCAACATTTTCACAGGTGTTATCAGCACTCAAGCAATCAAGCCATGCTATCCACACTGTTCTTGAAGCTGCTTTTTTCGTACAATAAAGTACAGAAATCACGGACTAATATACCTGCTGTTCTCCGTGCTAGTTACACCCAAGGGGAAAAGGGAAAATATATTGGTCCTCATCTATACCAGCAAAACTTGTAATTTATACACACATAGAGAGATATAAACATGTAGAGGAAAAGGAAGGAAAAGGGTGTTTCTTTCTCGCTGTTGCTGTCTCTCTCTCTCTTTTTATGTAACTGTTTTTGTGTATTTGTTATATAAATACATACATTCACTATTGCTAAGGCTCATACATACATGATATCAATACTAATAAATTCTTTACCATAAATCTTTTATCAGCAAATTAAGGGCCTTTTAGAAAATTGGTCTAATGTATTTCATTTTGTTTTACTATTTCTGAATTAAACCTTTGCTTTTCGACACTGCTCTCTGATATCCTTTCATTGGCTCTTTTTATTAATATTTAAGTTCCTTGCAGTCACGCACTTCTTCTACTTGAAATTTGTGTTTCAATATCTTGTTCAGTAAAGCCATACTTATTTGTTTGTATTTTTAACATAAGGTGATTCTGAGATAACTTCTACAGGATCTTGTAAATCATTATATAATCATGACAAACACGTGAATAAAAAGAAGAGAATAAAAGTTCAAAGACTGACACCACATCTCACCATAACCATTATTATTGACATTCAAAAGTTTTATATGCAAACTTGAAAATTTGAAATATACTTTAGAACATTTTAAAAAAAACTCTGCCTAACATGCCCAATTATATAACAGGGTGTGAAGTGTTTATGCCATGGAGATAAGTTGAAAGATATTTCTGCTCTGGGATGTCTTGACCCAAAAGAAGAAAAAGAATTGTACCCAATGAAGGAAGAAAGGCCTGGTAACAACTTAACAACTTTTGCCTTGAAACATGAAAGATTGTCAAACTCACATCATATGCAACAGTTTTCCTTGGCACTGCCTATCAGTTTAACGAAATTAACAAATAATGTAGATAAGTTCAGTCAAAACCCGAATCAGAAGTTCTTACTGTACAAGCACCTTCAAACAATCCAAAACTCACAAACCTGAGGTCCTTGAGTGTGCTACCACTACTGTGACTCACCTGAAGGAGTTGCGCACTCGCACCATGGCCTGTTGGTCTTCAGAATACTCAATCTGAGCTGTGGCAAGGTTGATCAAACCACGCTCTACTGGGTCACGCTCATCTCGGAAGATGAAGACATAGGGTCGCCTCACCACCTGCGAATCAAGGCAGACAGGTATTGAGGATAATCCTTATGTATTTTGGACATTTCTGTTCATGGAAGCTGCATTTGGATATTACTACTCTTAGTAAGTATAGCTTGGTATGAGACATTCTCTTCTGTTGATACATTTCTGCAAGGAGGCCCATGAAAGACGTTATTAAGCAACACATCTTTAACAGAGAGACCAGTCACACTTACCACCCATCTCTTGATCCAGGTGTTGGTGCGGTCATCTAACACGTTGAGATAGCCCTTCCGACTAACTACAGGAGAAATGCGGATTTCCTCAACTTCTGGCACAAAGAGCGGCATTGGTCGCCTTTCCACCAGGGGAGATGAGCCCTGCGAGTCCCCAGGACTGGCCAGGGGAGAGCCTGGGGGCACGACGGCCGTTCCCCCAAGGGAGATATGGAGGTCTGGGACAGGTGCTCGAGGCCGCTCCGGAGAGGCCAGTCTGGTTAGGGAGGAAAGAAAGAGATCAGATCATTCATTAATAGCGTAATAATAAGAAAGAACTTTTGTTTCTTGAGAGTATAAGAAAAAAAAGTGTTGTGACTATATTTATGAAAACAAAAACAAAAAAAATGTGATTAAAAGAAATAAATTACTACTTATAAAAGTAATACATAAAAGTAACAGAAAAGACCACTGATGCTAACTCTGTGGAAGTCGTGGAAGAGCAGGAAGAGGTGACCGAGGTAGTGAGGGCATCTTGCTCATCGTTAGGTGTCTGTGCTGGGGTTCCTTGCTTGGCGTGTGACTGTGCGGATCGGCCCTGCAAAGATATTAAATTTAGCGGCACCCTGTATCATCTGGAATTTCGCTGGTAATATCGTTTCATAGTAAATAATATATACCTACATGCCATTCATGATAAATTCAAAACTTATTTTCTTTTCTAGGTATTTCCTTTAGCAAGCTGCAACAGTTGCGACGGTCCCTTACCTGCATGAGCCTAATGAACTTCTGTGCCGTATCCTTCTCAGCTTCGCTCATGTTTTCAGAGTCGGTTGTGGGCAAGTCTCTGGAGGAGCAGCGTGCTAACACGGCACGTGCGTCGCAACCAGCCTTGGCTGCTTGATTAGCCACCTCCTGCATACGAGGAAGTTGGTTAGGATGCTAAAGGGAGAGAAGGGAAATTCAGCCTCCAAGCACTAGCACGAGACCAATGAGGAGCTGATCAAAGTGTATCTTCAGCTTGGCTGAAGATGCGACAACTTCTGATGTTCTTTCTTTAGTTTTAAGCAATGAAGTGTATAAAACAGGGTGAAACTGAATTCTGAGCAGGTGATGTGATATAACACTGCAAGTCTTCACAAGTCAACAAATGTCTGTGAACAATGACACTATAAGCATAAAAGCAAGTGTTTTGAAACTTTTTTTTTTATATATATATACATACACCATGCATTGTTTTTAGTTAATTTCTTCACAAAATCCATGCCTCAGATCTATTTCTATTTGATTGCAAAAAATAAACAACAAAAAAACAGAAGGGAATAATAATTCTAAAGAAATGAACAGGAAAAGATAGTTTCTTTGTGTAATATCAACCTATATCATCAGTGCTTTACTGTAGGCTCAAAGACCAAAAAAAATATAAGCATGCAAGTACTATTAACATCATAATATAGTAAAGAAAATAATAAATGCATGATCAGGTTAAAATTCAGTTCTATTCATCTTACCCAAAAGGAACTGCTACAGATAATCTTGACCAAAGTATTTAAAAATACAATCAATCTGCTACAAATTTACTACAATTCAAACCTAATTCTACTGTCATAAACTGTATGATGTTACAGTACATTAACCCATTCATGCCGGGTGACGTGATATCACATAATGAGAATATTTAGTTCCTGCCGAAAGAGTATCACGTCATGATTTCTCCCTCGGACCACACGTTTGACATTATTACGTATGTATGTAATCCTAGAAGTTTCACTTGCATAAACACATTTTTATTCACTTGTGAAAATAATGTAAACAAATACAACAACCGCCCATTATCGCCCAGTTGAAGCTCATAGTGGCAATCTTGCACTTAATCACTGTGATCTTTGTTATCTAGCTGGTGGGAGAAGCATTATGAAAACATAAGCCCTGGTGTGAATGGGTTAAAAGACAGAGAAAATAAATCTACTCTGAAGTCATAATCAATAGTGAAACTATTATTGCTACTGGTTTGTTACTATGGAAATCATCTTTATTATCATAATTGCAATACAAATGATATCAATGGTAATAATGATAATAATGATGAAAATAAAAATAACACATCAAGAGGCAGAAGAATAACAATCACATATATATGAAATGTCCAGCTTGCATAATAGGATGCACCAATTTCTATAAAATCTACTGGAATTCAAACAAAAGAGAAAGTCATATCACAGCACACTGCAAGACACTCACCTTTTCACTCTTGGTGTAGTCGTGGTGGTGGCTGTAAGGGATAGGCGTCTTTCCGAGGCCGAGCTTTTCCCGCAGGAGAAGAGAGTGTCGTGTGCGCTCCACCTGGGTCAAGCGTGTGATCTTCTCAAGCTCCCACTGGTGTTCAAAGATGAGGGAGTCTCCGCGTGGCCTCCAGCCATGCAGGTTCTCCTCCCCACGGACGTAGGTGGAGCTCGTGTCCAGGACCCGTCGCTGTCGTCGCTGTAAGCCTGAAAGAGCAATGAGTGAGTGATAACGTGAGGAATGAGCTGTTGTGTGACCTCCCATATCCAGAAGACTAAATTTCACAAAGAATACTTTATGTACATTATTATTTTTAGTTAATTTTTTAAACCATATCTTTTCCAAAAGAACTTGATACATATGAAGAGAGCTGGTCACTGGTCAAAGAGAGTACAAAGGTCAGTGTCATGCCCCACTCGTCTTAGGTCAAAAAATAAAAATGAACCTTATAAATGAGGTACTGAAGCGACAATGCACCAGAAAAAGACGAACATTTTCGCACACTGCTTAAGTGATCATAACTCTCAGCCACTGATACCCAGTCAATATTCAATGCTCTATGACCACAGCCAATGACCTCACAGGGTGAACCGATGATTCTAATCACATTACACTGCAAGCATACACAGTTGGATGAAGTTCATAGAGGATAATTTTCTTCTTATTTTTTTAAGTGTAAGTCCTAAATATGATCTCTTAGTAAACAAAATATAATGATTCTTGAATCAATGTCCTGTTACGAAAATTTACTTTAAACTTTCATTTCATACACAAAAAGATATATAAGCTCTATCCTAATATATAAATCTCTTTGGCATATATATGGGGGTGTCTGTAATTTTTTTCAACAAAATTTTGAATATACAGCCAACTGCCACATATAGTAATGTAAAAGAATGGAAACCACTGTTCAAAACTGCTATTGGGACTTTTGAAAAACGTCATAGCAATAACACTGAAGTTAAAATCATCCTGTATGATAATCCACCTTCTATGACAAAAAGACACTGATAGTTCTGTGCACTACAAATTCTGCACAATGACTATTCAGCAA
>BOPN01001089.1:154856-177356 GCA_017312705.2 Penaeus japonicus
ACGCACACACACAGACACAGACACAGACACACACACACATACACACACACACACATACACACATCCAAACACACACACAAGCAAGCATGCACGCACACATGCATGCACGTATGCACACAGCAAGTAAGAGAAAAAAAAGGCAATTTATTCCTAAAGCTTAAATAAAAGGCCATAAGCAATTTTGTATTCCAAAATCTGAAAGGGAATGTATATATTACATATAGCTCTGTGTTAGTAAGTAATACCAGTATTAATGGTATTTATTACAAGGAATCTAGCAAGAAAATGTTTGTGACAGGATCTGTAAGTATCATATGTAGAAAATAAGACAGATGAAAGAATCAAATGAAAAGCTGTAACCACTGCAAAACTGTAGTTCTGATGACAGAGTAATCCAAAATGCGTAAATTACATCACTTGCATTGTGGAAACTATTCAGTCTCATTAACGGCTTTTTTTACATTTGTCAAAATCAACTCTGTTCAACTGTAACCACATTATCACAGAATGTTCAATTCATTTAAAAATAAAAGTGTAACAGAAATATTTCATGTATGCTTTAAAGTTCAATGAATTATTTCTATGATAAAAATGTAAAAGACAATTTAACCAATCATGTTAAATATTGATAGTGAAGATCTTTCATGGTACAACATCAATATCTTATTTGTTAAAAGATACTTATCGTCTATATAAAAGATTCATTCTATCCTATGATTATCTTTATTTTTTAACTTATAAAGGACACACCCTCTTAGATGCCAAGTTCAAATGCAATAAACAATATACTCTTTTTACTCTTATTCAATCTTAACAAAAAAATGGTTGTATTTTGAAACTCAACATATGATACCTGAAATCATTATGTTAAATCTTGTGGCCTCCAGTGCAATATCAGTACAATTTACACATCTTCAACTGTGTGTGACGAGATTTAGTATACATGTACATGTACTTTAAAAGGTTAAAGATCATGTCTTTACTAAAATCCTTTTTTTTTGGAGGCTGAAATGTAATGGTAAAGAGGAATAATATTGTGTGATAATACTATTTACATCTGTGTACTGTGGATTTAACTGCTACTGACCTGTCAAAACATAGAAACAAAAAAGGTGTTTAAATCCAAGAAAGACAAACTTCAAACATAACTGCAACCAAATTCAACTAAAAAAATGCCAAGTCAAGCAGCACCTGAGTGACTAAGAGGTTCTATTGCTGTCTGAGCCAGTATCAATGGTGGGTATTCAAATCCATGGTCCAATAAACTCAAGTCTTGCCTTAGGCCTGACACTTTTTTTTTATTCAAACACCCACCACAACTATGACCCATTAACACAGCTGAAATCCCTTAGCCTGCCTGTGTCAGGTTCCCGAGGACAGTGAGCATGAGCCCCTGGGGTGGTTAACGGCAGCCAAAAGCATACAGAGGCTGGAACCGCTCGGCAAGACCAACACTAACATGCGGGTGTTGAGGAGCCTGGCAGGCAGCAGCTGGGACAGGGAGAGTCTGGCCTGGTTGCACGCTGGAATGCAGGTTTGCAACTCCTCTTCCCCCTGGCGCTCCGGTGGTGGGGAGGGTGACAGAGAGCATGGACTCACGTCAGAGTTGTAGATCTGACGCATCAACTCCAAACGATGTCTACAATGCATGGCAATAAAGTTCACTTTAGTCCTGGGCTGTATATTGTCAAAGACAAGTAAAGGCCCCATTTAGCTAAATCTGTGACGTCCCGATATAAAGGATTTCAGCCCACCACATTTTACTCTGCACTCTGCCGGAATTGTAGACAAAGTTTGGGTCTGAGATATCACCTCAGTGTGGAGAAAGTCTGAATTTACTTACCGTTTATCATGCATGCTCTCTGATCTGTCATTACTAATGCTATCAATAATGAATGTTTTACTTACCAAATTGGTACAGTGATTAATCATAAAACACTCCAACAACAATACACTTAGCAAACTTTGTCTACAATGCTTGGGGACTTTATTTTGCTTTTTTTATCACTGCAGCATATCTCATGCTTAATGACAACTATCTGTCTTATGATAAAACAACAAATATCTTAACAATCAAAAGATATAGGACTATCAGTTATGTTACAAACTCCATGATAGGTCACAATATGCAAACAGGTATATGAGAAAAATTTAGAAAACAAAACAAAACAAAAACTTACATTCATTTGTAGCAATGTTAGAAGAAAGCCACCCAACACAGTTCACAAAAACAGACCAAATTATACGTTAACAAATCCAGACAACAGCAACAAATGGTAAAAACACAAACCAAAAGCTACACACACTAATAAAAAGGAAGAAAGCAAAATGAGATCTGTGCAAACCAATAAATAAGAAGAGAAAACACTTGGAATGAAAAAATAACAAGGGAGAAAGGACAAAACTGTACAGTGAAAAGTGACACCTAATTGTACCTTAATTTCTCTAGTGTCCAGTAGTGTGTGGCGCCATTCTTCGTGTCTTGAACCTCAACTGCAACAATAGTGCGTGGTGTTGGGCGGTCATCTTCGTCCTCCTCTTCTTCCTCTTCTAGCAGTGGAAGAAAGTCGGGAGGCAATGGGGAGTACAGTGTGTCAGTTAACAAGGTGAACTGGAACTGAACCTGGAAGGAGAGAGAGAGAGAGAGAGATGGTTATATAGTATCTTTTGTGATATTGTTTGCTGCAAAATTATACATACTGTTTAGAATCCAAATCTGGCACCTGAATATCAAATTAAAAACTTTTGTGTTACAGGTATTCAAAACATCATTGTCTAAAATCTATAATAAATACCTCAAACCCATGCTACAAACATTTTCTCAATATTGCCAGAATGAATATATGTAAAAAAAAAAAAAAAGAAAAAGAAAAAGAAAAAGAAAGTTTACCTTCTTCTTGAGCTCAACTGAGATGGCATTGGCTTCCTTGAGGAAGATAGCGTTGCCCCAAAGGTCATCTCGGAGGGAGGTGAACTGGTGGTACTTCCACTTGCGGAAGGCCCAGGAGGCCAAGGCATACTCCCGTTCCGTCCAGTTGCACTCTGCGTCAAACAAGGGGTTTACTGAAACATCAACAGAAAGCATTAGCTACGCTTGCCAGTCATCTAAATGCTGGGACCACCGAGCAACCATCAAGAGCTGTTCTCAACCAAGATGTAATTTTAAGACAAAAACATAAGTGACAACAAAAGAAAACAGACGGAACTTTGAAGATTTATTTTTGCTAGAACCAACGGTAGAATTTATGTCCACTGTCTTTATCCCATGACCTGATCAAATAAAATTGAAAATCAAAGAAAAACGAGAATAAGAAGGTCTTAAAAGAATGTTATAACAAATTTGATTAATATGACAAATCTATCTGTCACTCTCTATGAATCAAGTTTATTCTGTTAAAACAAAATCCATTTTCCGTATCTTAATCTGATCTTCGTGTTGTGAGGCATTGCAAAGACACTATTTGATCAATCTATGTGATTCAGAATTTAATATCATGCGGAGAAGTGTGACTTGTGAGCTTATTAATAATAATAATAATTATAATAATAATAATAATGATAATAAAGAAAATCAATATAACTAATCTTAAAAACGAAGTTGAGCAAAACTTAAATTTCTGTTAGAGCTCATAAAGACATTATTGCCTATTGAAAAAAGAAAAAAAGAAAAGGAAAAGAAAAATAGAAGTAGAAAGAAGAAACAAAGATCATAAGGAGGAATGGTACAAGTAGTAGAAGTAGAAGTAAAAGTAGTAGTAGTAGTAGTAGTAGTAGTAGTAGTAGTAGTAGTAGTAGTAGTAGTAGTAGTAGTAGTAGTAGTAGTAGTAGTAGTAGTAGTAGTAGTAGTAGCAGCAGTAGTAGTAGTAGTAGTAGTAGTAGTAGTTGTAGTAGTTGTAGTAGTTGTAGCAGTAGTAGTATAGTAGTAGTAGTAATAGCAGTAGTAGTAACAGGAGTAGTAGCGGAAGTGGAAAAGAACATCAGTCAAGAATACTTGATCTTTTTACATGAACATCCGGATGCAAGTAACGAGAAAGGGGAGTCATCAGCCAAGACGCTATTATGTGGGGGTGGTCTGGGTTCTGGGGGGGGGTGGGGGCAATCAGCGGCAGCACTTTGCCATGGCATTATCTTTTAAGGGGATACAACATTGGTCATAACACTATGGTAAGCCACAAGTTTGTCTGCTTTCTATTTTAAACACGGCCAGAATTTTTCAAAGCATGTAGGTCTCATGCAGGATTCATTCGATATGATTTACTTACATAAAAAAAAGGAAAATATGAATAAAAGAAAGTTTCAAGAGTGAAATAAAGAAGAACATTTTAAAGCAAGCTAACACTGCTTATTGAAATCATACAAGGCCAGATGCCAAAACAGAACAGACCTTGAATCAAGTGCTTGCCCTGTAATTTAAAAATAAGGTTCAAAGAATTTGAAATAACAGAAAAGAAATTAAAAAAGGAAGAAACAAGGTAAAGTAAATATGACTGAGAAGAACAGAAAGGAGAAGAAGAACAGAAAAGAAATAAAACACTGAAATCAGAAGAACATAGGAAAAGTACACAAGATTTCTGCTTGCTCTTGATTAGGTTGCTATCAAGGTCCTAATTCTGTTACCCATTTGATAGTCTTTATCATATTCTATGTCATTAATCAATAAGGATCTAAATCTTTTATACCAAAAAAATGAGAATATGGAAGAAGAAAAACAAATTGCTAGTGACTGTGCTAAGCAAAGGTGCTACTATTATCCCTTAACATCTAGTAAATTCTCCTATATCATATTGCATATACTCTTTTAAGCTGTACTCTTATTATATCAACTAGTTCTCATTTCTTATCATAAAACAGGCTCCATTAATCACCTCAATTAGCTACATCAACACTCGCACGCAACCAATTAATGACCTCAATGTAACTCCCAAATTGTTAAGGTAGTACACTGAGGTCATGAATATGTAATCATCTAATATGAAAGTGGTTTACGGCATCTTTGTTATCACATTTCTCTAACTTCCTTATGAAAGACTGCCATAGATAAGAAGAAGATAAAACTAGAGAGCCATGAAATATGAAACCAGTTCATGAGACCATATCTTTTTTTACAATATATTTTCTTTCTCTCTCTCTAGATTACAGACATAATGAAAAGTTGTTAATACTTTTATTTTAAAGATATATTGGTTACTTCTCTAAAAGCCAACAAACTATTGAAAATTAAATAAACATTTTTAAAAAATAATGTTGTATCTAAAGCTCAAGTAATTGCAAAACAAAACACAAATGAATGTTAAAACTTCCATGTCTATGATAAGCTGCGAGTATATACAAAAGATAGCAATGAAATTAAATAAACTTTATACTCACAAACTTAAAAAATAAACCTCAAAAAAATACTCAAAATATAACAATGTCCTAGAGCAGTAGAAAATAAATAAACAACTAAAAATATATATACATAAATACAGAATATGAGGCAATATATACAGATTAATCAGAAAAGGGTTTAAACACCAGCTGTACATCTGTTTGTGTCCATGGAATAAAGCACAAGTTAACCAGCAACTATGTATGAGTGTGTTATAACAATAATGACACTCGTAGCTCAACCAAAGAGTAAACGAGCCCATAAAAATGGAAACTAGATCACAGCACTACTTCCAGACACAAGCAAATCATGTCTCCATGCATTGCAAAATCTACCAAAAAGAAAAAAAAAAAAAGAAAAAACAAGAAAACAAAACTCTGGCTTCTCTCTCTGTAAGGCGAGACAAAAGGGTTGTCGTTCTTTTTGGGGGTCATGTATGCAGTACCGGACAAATGTATACAACTATGGTGCCATGTCTATTGTGAAATTAAAAAGAGAACACTGAAAAAAAAAAAAAGAAAAAAAAAAAAAAAAAAAAAGATTTTCCACTGCATATCAGCAAGAGCAACGAGCAAACGAGCTCAAACAGAATGATTTTCTCTCTCTTTTCATAAGCGTTTCTACACTCCAACCCCTAGGCCTACACAATTGTCAAGGGGAGTTTCATAGCTGAACAGACATATTCCTCAGCACAGTTGGAAAGAAAGAAGAGCTTTGGAAATGAACATGGAGGAACCCACCAAAGATGTCGTCTTCATGGGTGAAGTCGTCAGGTGTGTAAGAAGAGTACATAGACATGGTCATGCTTTGCTCCTCCACTTGCTTCTGAAGGGCATCGATTCGGGCCTCGTAGTTCTGGTGAAGGGCGAGAAATGGCATTTGTGATTAGACTGAAAGGAAGTAGCATTCAAATTTGAATTGAAACATCTCCCTTAGATTCCAAGCATCTACCTACTTCTATGTCTATAAAGGATATTTAAATCGGACCAAGACTATTTCTATTTCAAAACCCTTGATTAACCTACTCACGACGGGGGCATTCTAGCCTTTAATGTCACAATGCCGGGGCTTTCGAATTCTTAGGCCTAAATCAATTAAATGGCTGGCACAATACTGTGCTGCCCAGCCATTGGGCTTTTGAATGAGCAGTACAGTACTGTACCACCCGTCCAGAGAGGGTTAATATAACAATATAGCTGATATGTAACTTTGTACTATATACAACATTTCAGAGGAAATCTTTTTTATAATATATTACCCAACATCTCTAAGCACTCAACATTAGTTTATATCTCTTCATGTAAATCATGATGCTGATCTAAGAATGTCAGCACTTTCTCTGGATTTCCAACACCACTGTCTTGCAAGCAACATTTGGCTTCAAAGGAAATCTTATCTACATTTTACATAATTCTATATTCACTTTTGTTACAAAATCACTTTAAAGTAACAATCTAACAATTAATCAAATACATAAGCTTATATGACCAGTTCCTTTACACCTGAAATATGTGAAAGAGGAAATAAACATGATCACCAAGACTGTCAAAATCAACATTGAAAATCAAAAGATAGAAATGGCACAATACGCACTCTCCAACTACCAACATCACTACTGAAAATCATAAAAAGAAGAAATGCCCAAATGCACACTTAACCCATTCCCGCCGGTTGACTTCCTATCATATTCAGTGGTTTTTGGGTCAGACGCCGGAGACAAGATATTTAGTCAAGGCCAGTGCGCCAGGTGAACACTTGCGGCTGGTGCGACCGAGAATCCCGAGGCGTTAGGCTTATGCATTCGAATACCCCGGCATTTCAACCATTTAGGCCAAAATAGCCCTGGGGTGAATGGGTTAAATGATGTTCCTGATATCGTACCTTTCTCTCCTTGTCAAATTCTTTTTGTGCCTCTTCCTTCTCACGCTGGAACTGCTCCTCGAGAGCCACCAGTCGCTTCTGCATCTCTTCCTTCAGATCAATACCTTGCTTCTCTAGCAACTCAATCTGGGCAAACTGCCAGTCTGCAGGCTCTCCTGACCCTGGAGTCTCCGCTGGGGATTTTGTTTCTCGGCGCTCACGGGCTAGGGAGTTAAAAGGCAGATAAGCATATTGTGTTCATAATACATGGAGAGCATAACTTTCTCCTCACAAGAATGGGGGATTTAGTAAATCTCTCTGGTTTTCTGCCATAAACAAATTTCTTTACAATATTTTTGAATACTATCTGTTTCCCCTAAATCTATTGTTCTAAACATTCAAGAAATTTCACCTTTATTAGTTAATTTTAGGCTAAATAATAAGGATTCCCTTTTTAATACAATAAATACCAAACAGCAACCCATAAACCAAACTGGATAATATCATTATCCTTTATAGAAAACATAGCATCCTAAACTGAACATCCCAAAATCCCATTAAGTACCACATCCTTATCCCTTACCTTGCTCTGGGTGATTGAACCTAAACACGTGATTTTTGCCGAGAATGACACGAGAACCTGTTTTCAAAACAGTTGGCTCCATCACCTCCCGACCATTAACATATGCCATTGCTTTAGGGCAAGGGTGTATCAACACAACACCTTCATTGTTCTGTAGGCAAAATAAAGTAAAGACTGTATGTGTCCAATTTTCAATTACCTTGATATATAACAAATAAATGTCAAGCCCAAAATACAATATATGCTAAAAAATAATGTTCATTAGCCTTCAAACTTCACAATAAGAAAAAAAAAAAAAAAAAAAGACATTAGTGGATCATGACTTACCTCAAACTGACAATGTTCGGGCATTATGTGAGCACCATATAGCTGTATGTCCTGCGGAATGTTTGACTCCGCCGAACCTACTTTGGTGAAGCCGTCCTTTATGTAGTAAAGCAAACACTCTGACATTGATGGATCTTCATTGAGATTCACCAAATGAGGAGTCTGGGGATGAATAAAATGAAAATCAAGCCTTAAAATTGTTATTTGACTGCTTTTGCATCACCCACAGCAGATATGCACAAATGTTCCTCAAAATGCTTGTATTGCTATCAATGTTAATGTGAAATTATCAGAGTATAAGTGAATCAACATCAGTACAAATATGAAATGATCATTCAGAATTGAACAGAAATTCTGAAATGAAAGACAGAAGAGAATAGTCCTCCTCATCCACTGCCTGACCAATAATTCATAATAATCTTTTTTAACTTACCTTCTTTGGAGAGAAAATGCCAACAGTGTTTCCATCTTCCTTCAAAGCAACACCCATTTCAGCAAACACAGCCTCTCTTTGAAGACGTATGCTTTCTGTACGCTTCAATTTCTCCTCCCATGTTTCATTCAGTTCTGAAGTAATGATAATATATGTAAAGAAAGGTACAGAAAGAGAAAGTACTGAATCTTTCTAATAATATCTTATGTTCCAACAAAGACTGAAACATTGATCTGGAACAAAGGTATTTCAAAGGTAAAATACAAAAATAAAATTCTATTGATATTGGGTGTAAATTGCATTAACGGAAAAAAAAACTATTATGAATAATAATCCTTGAATACATGTCACCATAAAGGTAATCAACTTTATGTTTTATTCTTAACAGTATCAAAGACAGCAGTAATGAATGTCTATGTCTCACCATTTTTTTTTCTTTTACCTTTCTTTTCTTTTTAGCAGTAACAAAACTAAATGAAACATTCCATCATATTGACTGATATTTTGCCATTTAGTGAGCTGAATGAAGACTGCACTAAAAAAGTCAGAGTATTGTTCAAAATCAATATCTACTTGCAAGACAGAAGAACATAAGGAGGAGGAGAGGGAAATACCAACCTGCTATAAGTTTTTCATTGGCCTGCAACTGGTCCACAGCCATATCAGCAACAGTTGACACAGGTGACGTGATCTGAGGAGTTTCTTTGCCGTTGTTGCTGTTCATGACCTTTGTAATCTCTTGGCCTGAAAATAAGATGAAGGTTAGTGCAGTCTAATACAGTCACACAGCTATGTACTTCTTAGGGTTACTAATACAGTCTCATAAGAATGAAAAAAAATCTTAATCAACTGATATGTTGGCAAACCTATATAATTTAAGATTTCCTAATCTACCTGATCATCAGAGTCATTTCTTTCAGCTTCTTGATCTTAAGACCTATGAAATATTTTGATGGTTGTTTCAAATATGATTTCTTTTTCTTTTCTTTTCTTTTTTGACCTCCACACATTTCAAGTATCATCCTTGAATTCTATCTACATTAGTACAAGGTATCTAATAAGGCATATGAAAACCTATAATCAAAGCTTACAATAAACATCTCTTGAATCTAAAGGTTAGTTTTTGTCTAAACATCTAAATTTGCTGGTGCTAAATCCACACAACCTACAGCTGCTTCTAAACAAATGCAACATCAAAACTTGAAAAGACTTCAAGCTGAGAAAAATAGTATACAGTGTATGTCTTCATGTTAAAAAATCTGTTGTCTTAACTTTTTCTAAAACACAATAGTTGATTTTAGAAAACAACTTACTGGAAAATGTCTTTGGAGCTAAAAGTCACTACATAATAGGCAAATCCTGCCTCTATTACACAAACAAAAAGAGGTGAATGTTAGACAATGCTGACACTACTCAGACTAAATCTTAGAAAAGAGCACTCATAATGTATTGCTGAATATTTACCCTAATTTCTGACACATAATATTTAGGCACAACTGAAGACACTATATAAGACGGATATTATACTATTACCATACATAATGGCTTTCAATCTTTTGGGGGGCCTAACTCACATTTTGCAATTAAGAAATCTAATGTAATTGTTGACACTGAATATCACTGAGAATTTTTCATCTTATGATTAAAAATTCTAATGCCAGGCTACATAAAAATATATCCTATACATGATCATTATATTGATTTTAGAACTATATAAAGTCTTAAGAGAACTTTAGCAAAGTCCATTAGACAGGGGAGAAAAAGAACTACAAAAGCAGTTTTCTGTATCCTCACAGCTCACAAGTATACTGCAATCATTACAATTATTTAATCATACCTAATCATTACTCATTCACACTTCCTCCAGCTGAAGAATTAAGCAAAAGCACTTTTAAAGCATAAGACAAGACTGCAAACAAGTAAATAAACACCAAAGTCAAGAACAGGAAATATTTGATAACTTCACATACTGATAAAAATGACAAGCCTGGAAGTCTTGCTAAACCGAACTCAAAAGACTAAAAACCATAAGTACCTGAACACATAGAAAAATGATGGCCACAATTCACAATGCAACTTCAGATCACATGAACATATCTGTGAATTAATTTATTGGGAACAACCACAACCAGGATAATGGTGTTCCTTTCCAAAAAATGACAATAAAGAAAGCAGCAACACCAGATACTTCTGATAAAAAATTTACAAGCATTCAAGATCCATTCATTACTGACTCCAAGTTTGCTATACCAAATGGAAGTCCTTTATTATTGTTGTAATGCACTTTCATGATATTATAACAATTTACTGATATAATAACAATTGAGTATATGTGTGAAGGGGGGGGGGGTAATGATCAAGACTAGGGTAATATTTTTATTGCAGTCCTGGCAAATAACCCATCATAGCAACTTCTTTGCATTAGGTCTATGAGAGCAACACTTGTTCTGCATATCTGAATAACATACATGAAAAGTATAACCTTAGAAAACACAGCAATGCATCATGATGTGAGCATACTTCTTTTATAAACAGGACACCAGGAACCCTTAGTGTAAGCACTCTGGATGAAGCAGCCAAGTTGCTACAGATAATTAAAGGCCAGGATTTATACACTATTAAGACAATAGGACGGAAACTTGAGATCAAATTACGTATCAGAAATATGCAAATCATGGCAAGTTGTATGAAAATTTGGGGAAGCACTTGAAAAAAATTTAGGAACATTTATAATTGGGAAAAAATGTAAAACTTCAACTTGGCTACAGCAACCCTGAGGCGTGCAAAAGGGACATGGCATGGCTACAGCACCAATTACAAAAGCACACCACTCAAAAAATTTGGCTCAGCATCACATTCACAAAGTTCCTCAGCATAACAAAAGATTTTTTTTTAATATCCTGAAATAATACAAAGAGTCAATAATAATAATAATAACAATAACGATAATAATGATAATTATCATAATGTTACTGCATGATGCATGTGTAATTGTGTAGCATGAAACAGTCATCTGCCACTTGTCAGCAGACAGAACAGAGGCAACCAAGCCGTGCACTGTGCTGCTTTACTCTCTGCTGAGCACCTGATTTCTATCTTCACAACCATATATGAATCAGGGTATCATACTGTAAACTGCCAGCAGAAAAATGCTCACTGGTGCACCTTAAGCCACAATATTAGATTCATGTGACAAGAGTACAAATCTACATAAAAGCTGGCCAAGACCACAAAGTGCACCACCCAGTCAATTTTCCTTCTGAACTATTGCTTACTTTTTTACTTTTGGGGTTTGATATCTCATATTAAAATGATGTCAATGTCATTTATAAGGGATATATTTTCCTATATCCTGAGAGTTCATTGGAATAATTTTTCATCAGCACAGTTTAGGTATTTTTTTGTTTTTTTTCTTTCTCTCTCAAATCAAATTAAATACTTTCAATATATGTCCATGGTAGAGGAGCGCATGTCATCTGACCCTGGTCGAATTACAGTGCACCTTGGGCAAAACAGTCACGAGCAAATGCAAGGACGCCCCAGAAAAGAGGGGGTATATATATATATATATATTTATATATATATCAAAGAAAAGAAAGGAAAACAAAAACAAGGAAACTGAAGAACAACAAAAAGATAAAAAAATGAAAGGAAAAGAAAGGAAAGGAGAACAGCAAAATGGCTTGAGCAAGGGGAGACCTGAGTGGCGTGGGCATAACTCGGGGTGTGTGATGGGTGGGCAGGTTACTTACATGGCCCCAAGTCAGCGGGGCGGTTTTCATTGTTGTAGATGACCTTTTCACCCTCCGTGCCCGCTGTTGTGGCATTAGGGAGAGAATGGCACCCTCATTAGCCCAGCCCCTCCATCAGCAATGTTCAGAGTACCCACTGGTGCTTATCTAACTGACCCGCAAGTGCTGACAGGTGTACATGGCAGCAATAATGGTGCCTGTTAAACGGCTGACCTGTGCTCTGGCTCTAGCTGGTCTGATACATTTTTCTTTTCACTATAGCAGGAATCTTTATAAAAAGCCGTAGTATAACGAGGGAGGGAGGGGGGGGGGGGATGAAACATGACATGGTAAATACTCTTAACATAATGCACTGAGAGTGTGTTTTGCCAATGTACAGGGAGGGTTGATTCTCCTACGATCTCTTTACACTACAAGCTCTTTATTGGCTAGGGGGGGGGGACAAAATCTTTAACCAGCGGCAAATTACGGCAACTATAATGCTTGGTCTAGGGCTTCAACCACACAAGTGGCTTCTTAAGACACACTTGATAACCCTTCTAAATAGGAACCAATATTTGTTGTTAAAGAAGACAAGGACAAAAGTAATTAAAAAAAAAAAAAAGAGAAGAATGGGAAGGAAAGACTCACCTTCTTGCACCTCGATGCCTTCTTGTTTCAAAAGCTCGCGCAGACGCTGGATCTCCTCCTTCAGTTCCCTGATCAGTTTGGCATTGGCATCTTCATTGACAACAGCATTGCAACGGATGGCCTTTGCACGATCTGCATACCTGAAAGGACATATATGACAATGTTATATACTTTATACTTTCTATGAATAAAGATAAATAATAGAAAACAAAATTAATACAAAAGTAAATTGTAATGAAAATAAAATGAGATCCAAACACTCTTCAAAATGCATACCTTAGAGTTGAAAGGGTTTCATCATAATTGATGTCAGCTGGAGATATTGCAGCCACCATAGCTGTTTTGCTGTTGCCTCCCAGGTTCTCACGCAGCAGCCATGTCAGCACAGAATCACGGTAAGGGATAAATTCTGCCTTCCTCTTCTTATTAGGTTTTGAAGTCTGTGGAAAAAGGCATCTTTTAGGCTTCAAATGAAGTATCCAGTCAAATTGAAGAACCATACAAAGTAGCAGCACACTTTATTCACTCACGCTATGAGCCACAGGGCTTTGCTACAATCAAAACAAAACAAATCATGAGAAATATGTAAACATATAAGTTCAGAAAAGGTTTCTCAAATCCTCCTACTTGGGACACGTACCTTACCGACCTTTTCATGTCAAACAGTTATGAAAGAAAAATCAAAATCAGAAATCCATAATTGGAGCTCTTCGAAAACAAATAGAAAAAAAAACAATAATTGGAAGGCTACTTATTGTATCATTATATTCACTTGTTTGAGCGGGTTCACACCACAGCCCAAAATAGAGTGATACTTACGACTTCTGCAAGAGCTGAGATAACTTTCCCAAGTGTTGTCAGGGATTTGTTGATGTTGGCGCCCTCTTTGAGGCGTGTACCCTTGGCTCCTGTGGAATCTGCACGTTCAGAACCAGCCAGATCTACTAAGGATATCTGAAAGAGTATTGTGTGGTTTGAGATTTGTGACAATTAGAGCAGAGGATATGAAAGTCAAACTAAAATACATATTGTTTACCCTAAAACTCTGTACAGTTGACTTAAAAATTAGCATAAAGCTCGCGACTTACACCTTTACTTGCATACTATACCTTCATGTCGGCAAGCACTTAGCAGTAATGAGCTGTCCATCATAAAAGCAAGATGGAGTTTTTATACCATACCTTGGAAACACGTTCTGTTGTGAGTTTAGTTGTGGTGTCATTGCGACGCTGTGTTAACACCATGGTGAATACAGCGTGGGAGCGAGAAGACGTCTCATTCATGTTTGTGGCAGCAACGGTCCTGAAAGATTGTGGTGACATTCAGTACCTGGATGTCAGGTATCAAGACCTTCCTATGGCTTTATAATTCTTGTTCTGATAAATAACGAAATTCTCCTCTTTTAACAACAGATACAGTTGGTAATATCATTTTATAGGTAGGCATTTACAACAAGAATATCTCATTTTTCTTTGTAAAGTGGATGTTAAAGACATTATCAATACTGCATGCTATAACAAACATGTATTGCCAAACAAACATATTAACTACAGATTAAGTTAAATAGCCATTTTCTCCATTTTACACTCTGTTACTAATACTGAAGATGAACTTATACATAAAGATAAAAATATTTATAGTTTACTCTTATTTTAATATTGAAATTCAAGTTGCATACAAATATCTGGAAATCCAGAGAAGATATATGACACTTTCACAAACATTTTGACCATCATCACATTATAAGGGTTAAAATATATCTGTAGGAAAATTGTATAAGAGATTCCAAAAGGATAAAGCAATTTAACTTTCAAACTCCTCATCTGGGGCACCACCCTGCAGAACTTAAATAAAATGAAGTAATCCTGTTGAGAAAATGACATCATAATGAACAAAGATCAATAAAGCTCTTAGATTGTGATGTCCAATATATATTCTGCATAACCCTTTATATCCAGGAAAACTGTTTACAGCTGCTAAAGCTCAGAACAAGAGATAGATTTTTACCTCTCAATCTACTTTATCTTGCTTTGAAGGGTTTTTTATACCTGCCTCTAAAAATGCACTTCCTGATAAAATGTTATGAATAATTGTATTAAAATTAGGTTTCGTTTCCCAGAAAATTACATAAATACCAAATGAAATGTAGGATTCTAGTGATTCAAGGGTCTGGCCACAAAGTATTAAAGTCTTTGTGGTTTGATTTATCTTCAGGAATAAAGTGACCAGTTATCCTTATAGTTTTAGCAGCATGTGTTTAAAGAAATTCAAGTTCTGCTAACATCTGGCTTATTTTACATCTGTAAATACCAAGGTGCAAGTCTTTAGTGTGTGTGAAACAATACATCAATCTGGTTATGCCAGATACACAAATAGACCAAAGAGGTTCATTAGCAAAAAAACAAAACAAAAAAAACTAACATCAACAGACTTTATAGGAATTAGTGCCTCATTATTATACAATTCGACATTACACGTTGTTACTCTGTCAAATCATTCTCTACTTGTCACTTTACATGAGCCTCACACTTAACAGATCTGAGAACACACCTTGCTTTGTTGCCCTCGTCAATGAGATTGTTGATGTCATCAAAGGTTGTGACGGCAAGCTTGGCTAAGTCTTCTACATAGGGACCAAGGAGGGGGTGCTCACGGACTCGCAGATTCTGAGTCTTCGGGTTGAGTAAGTCTCGTACACGTTCACAATAAATCTCCATGTAGCTCACCTGCATCATTATTCATATATCAATTTTCTTCATGCCATTCACCACCAGTATTGGTTATTTATTGATAATTCTCCTGTCTAAATCATTTACTATTTAATTTCTTTAAAATAACTGTTAGCCAGGTGATAGTTACTTAACTATTTATTCATATAATGCATTACAAAAATTGTGAGTTGATAGATTCAAAAAATTCTCTGTGGGAATAATCAGATACCAAATTACCTGTGTACAAATTGACATATCATTAAAAAATATATATATTCACAAATAGTCACCATCATTTTGGGATAACATATAGATAATAATAACAATAATAACACAAAATTCAATCAATCAGTCAGTAAAAAAGTACAACTTATGCCACTCCAGCTCACAAAAACAAAAACTTTGAAAATATAAAAATGTATTAGTATCAACAAGAACAAGATCCACATAAAAAAATTGGGGCAAAATGGGGGTAAATTCACTCACCTCAACTGAGTACTGCAGTTCATCGTCTGTACAATTTGCTATCTTTTTGAACATGTCTTTACAAATGAGAGGAATTATACCCTCGTGTCCTTCCTCCTGTTTACCCATCATTGTGTAGGACTTGCCTGCACCCGTCTGACCATAGGCGAAGATACACACATTATAACCTGTGGAGTGAATATTTGGTTTATGTATACTGTAGAGGTGTATGAGGAATAACTGGGGGGAAAAATGTTAGGATTTATTTTAAGGTAATGGACGAAATAATGTTCTCACATTATTTGACTAATGAATTATGTATGATCTCCTTTTTCTTGACCACTAATGGACATACATGCAAAATTTATTTATACTCAGCTAAAGTCAGAAAACTATTGTAATATTTTCAAGTGTCATAACATAGGTTTTGACCTGTAGATTCCAAAAATACAACTACTCTTTTGTGCAGATTGAATTAGACTAGCTAGAAGTAACTATTTCATGAATTTCTGCTTCACATTTATTCTGCTTCACATTCAAATAAGACGTCAAAGAATGTTATATCAACATATATCAAGAACTGCATACCACTGCTAATGGGATATGGCTAGAGGGTGTAATAAGCAGAATATTATTTCTTTTATTTCATTTACCTATGTTCCCTCTGAAGTAAGATATTATACTAAGACACATTTATTCTTCATTACATAAACTTATGATATAAATCTACCTCCCTATCTATTAATCTATCTAATTATCAATTATCAAAGATTTAGGCAAATAGATACACATAGATCAAGATATTGCTATACAATGTGTACATACAGACTGAAGCCATACAAAAGACTTAGAAAGAACAACAACAAAAATGGACTGAATGCAATGTGGCAATTCACACCAGAGATGAAATTATGACCTGGAGTGTAAGATGAATTAATTGCATATGTAAGCATCACACAGAAGCACTGTAACACTGCATTTCATTGAGACAAATGTTGATAACAGTATAAATAAGACTGAATGATTGTAATTATGATGTAGAATTAATTGAAACATGTTAAATGCATCTCTTGTGTTGCAAACTTATTCAGTCTACATTGTAAAGCTGATTCAACATAGTCAGTCTCATCTACACTATCTACAGTGTAAAACTGATTTAACATCTACAGTGACTGGTAAATTGTTCATTGATATGTTACAAACTCACCAAAGAACCTGAACTAGAAATGTCTAAACAAATTTTCCAAATAATTATAATTAAACACCTATGAGAATCTTTAAATTACAGAAAGTATAAGCAAAATTCCTACCATATTTCACAAAGAAATATCTGTAATTCTAAGATATCTTATAACAGCTCACTCAATTCTGGTAAAACATTTTGGTGCAACGCAATGCTAAGCTCTCAAACTTCCAAAGGTCATCTATTCTTGTTATGCTCAATATAACCATTGGAATTTCTAACCACTACAGAATCCAAAAACTACATCAGCAAATGACTGAATACTAGAAGGATCGGTATATCATAATTTACCACGTCCTTTTCTACAAAATTGTTCTTAATCCTATCAAATTATTCTTAATCCTGCTTGCTTCAATATCTAAGAAAAATACATAAAGAGAAGAGGAGAAGGTGACATACCTGCAAATGCATGGTCTAACATTTCTATGCCTATGTCTCTCATAACGTCGGACTGCGTGGCAAAGTTGGGATCAGAAGGCTGCAACAGAAAGGATGTAAGTTTAGTACAATGTACATATATCTTAACATTTATAAAAGACTTATTTTCTGGCTATATGAGTGGAAAGGAAACAGATTGCTTATTGGGTGACTGTCTCCCATTGTTTCTACTATTTTTCTTCTTTTATTTTTCATCAAGTGTGTAA
This sequence comes from Penaeus japonicus, assembly GCA_017312705.2. Taxonomy (NCBI): domain Eukaryota; kingdom Metazoa; phylum Arthropoda; class Malacostraca; order Decapoda; family Penaeidae; genus Penaeus; species Penaeus japonicus. The sequence goes on from BOPN01001089.1 coordinate 172,873, forward strand.
TTTCTTAGAAAGAAATCATCAAACTGTAAAACACTCATATCTCAAAAAACATCAGATTACACTTTAATATTGCAGCATTTGACACAATAGTGACAACTATATCAATTCATCCAATTTCTTAGAAATCACACAGGTTATCAAATGTATATCAATAGTTGAAATAAAAAGTCTTCAAACAGACTGAAAAAAAACATATATAAACATCAGAAATAGGATAACTATATAATTTTCAAACTATATCATAACAAAAACAATTGTCAACCTAGAAATAAATCACTGCAGTGTTACATACATACATACATACAAACAGCACACATACATACATACATACACATACACACACACACACACACAAACATGCACACACACAAACACATGCACACACACACACACACACACACACACACACACACACACACACACACACACACACACACACACACACACACACACACACACACACACACACACACACACACACACACACACACACACACACACACACACACACACACACACACACACACACACACACACACACACACACACACACACACACACACACACACACACACACACACACACACACACACACACACACACACACACACACACACACACACACACACACACACACATGCACACACACACACACACACACACACACACACACACACACACACACACACACACACACACACACACACACACACACACACACACACACACACACACACACACACACACACACACACACACACACACACACACACACACACACACACACACACACACACACATACACACACACACACACACACTCACACATGCATACACAACACAATAATGAAAAAGTGTACCTTTAAAAATCCATAAATAATGCCTTAGTATCACCAACATTATCAGTAGCATGAATTAAAGGTTCATCTTGATATCATTACTAAATTGTAATATAAAAAAGGAAGACCAAAAAAGCACGAATAGTATCAGCATCCATGCTCAAATCTAATGTTAAACTTCAGGTCATGGCTTTGAAGAGCTGTCTCCTTATTGAATTGTTGGCAACGATCTTGAAAGTTTATCTGCATATTATTATTTTCATTAAAAAAAAAAAAAAAATATTCGATGAGAAAAAATCCTCTTTTCACTCATTTTCAGTGACAAAATCACACTTAGCTAAATCTATTCAACAAGATAAAATGAGAAAATAATCATATATCACTAGCTTTCACTTTGAACTAAAAGTTTCTAAGTTTTTTTTTCAGGCATATAAAAAGAAAATTTGATTCTTCTTTTCTTCTTTTTAGAAAATAAAACTTCAAAAATATAAAATCATCTGGACACAGGTGATCATATGAAAAAAAAAAAAACAACAACGAAGAAATATTTATCCTAAGAGGTGAGATTCAATGACATGAGGAAAAAAATAACAGATAACCCTATACTTTAGTCAATCTATATTTTCTTTTTTAATCCTTTAAAACTGGATATCTTTCTGTCAGGATCATGTCAGGCTCCGATTTTGGTAAAGAAACGGAGGTTAAAATGACATGCAAGCCCCTTGTTTTCGCGTCAGGAAGAAAACTGCAGTAAATGAAATATGGCGCAGGGTTACCGTAGAGTTCGCCATCTGGATTTAGCCTCTAACCCAGTGATTCCCAACCTTTACACCTTGGAGGAACCCCTGTAATAATTTTTCATATTCCAAGGAACCCCTATATATAGTATTAATTCTATGCATAGCATTTGCTCTCATTACTAGTATATACATTGTACTGACTGACACGTACGAGTATGTTGGTGTCTGGAGACTGTTTGTGACGTGTTGTTGAGTAGGAGTTACGAATTATGAATTAAGATCACTGTCATATTGTAATAGCACATAATTATTTTACGGTTTCTCGCGGAACCCCTGGTGATGGTCGGCGGAACCCCAGGGTTCCGCGGAACCCCGGTTGGGAATCACTGCTCTAACCAATAACAGAGTAAAGAGGATTGGACAGACATCTAGTTATGTATATGGTTGGGTGTTTGGGTGAGTAAGTGAATGAGATAATTGGATGAATGATTGATTGATTGATTGGTTGGGTGAGTGACTGAGCGAGCGAGAATGGATGAATGAAAGAATGAGTGAGTAAGGTCGATGAGTGACTGATCAAGTAAAGTGACTGTGTGTGCGACCAACTAAGCGCTGTTGCGCGTGCGTGTATGTTTGCAAGTGCAACAGAATGGAACGAGGAGGGCGCAGGCAGGCAGGGACTCTGGCGCAGGAAGGCAGCAGAAGGAGCAGATAAGACAGCCGCCCCCGCTGCGCCCGAACCTGCCACAGAACCGGACTCTGCAGGATCAATACTGAGAACGGCCCCCCCCACCTCCCACCTCCCCTCTCCTCTGGCAACCCGCTCTCCCCCGATATTCGGCATTTCTCTCTCCCGATTTCGATACACAAACCTTTCTTATGTTCTCCGGTTATACCTCTTTCTCTGTCCTATAATTTCACTATCCTCCATTCCTCTCTCTCTCTTTCTCTTTTCTATATCTTCCTCCCTTCCTCTGCATATACCCGTTCTAACACCCTACTTCACATTTTCTACCGTCTTCCCCTCCCCTCCTCTTCCTAACTCTCCCCTCCACTTTCTAACTCCCCCCTCCCCTTCTTCTCTCTCCACTCCCTTTCCCCTCTCTCCTCTTCCCTTCCCTCTCCTTCCCTACCCTTACCTTCCCCTCCCCCTCCTCTCTCCCCTCGCCCTCTTCCCCCTTTCTCTCCCCTCCTCCCTCTCCCCTACCCCTTCCCCTCTCCGTTCTCTTATGAATGGCTCAGTGCCCTGACAAGCCCACGCACGTACTCCATCACCGTACCTGGCCACTCCGTCCCCTGTGGCGCCTCCCGCTTGTTTCCCCCCGTTTGTTTGCAAGGTTTAATATCTCTGTGGATTTGCCTTGTCCGTTTGCTTGTGGGTCTTGGCTATAGTTTGTCTGTGGGCTTATTTGTTTGCTTTCTGGAGCCCTTATTCGTTTGCTAGCTAGTTTTAACGTCTGGTTTGTTTGTAGATTCATTCGTTTTGTTTGCAGTTTTCGCCGTCTACAGATGGAATTAATATACTGTCTGTGGCTTGTGTCTTTGGACTAATTCCTTCATGTTTTTTTTTTCTTTCTTTTTCTGTACTTGCATTTGAATTTGACTGAAGCAGGAAAGTAAAGGAGAAGGAAAACTAGGAGAGAAGCACTACTGAGGAAAACGTGCTGACGGCGTTCGGTCTGGGCGAGTCGATCATCCACTTTTCCCACCCCAGCGCCCCTCCCTGTCCTCCCTCCCTGGCTCCGTCCCAACCCCATGTGCGTGACCTTGGGCGGCTCCAGGAATTAGGTCAGGCTCCCGCACAGCCCTTCCAGCTGTCAGAAGACCTGCTTCCTCCTCGCTCTCTCGCCTCAGGGCGTGGCAGCTGCGAGCGGCGTTCGAAGCGGAACAAGTTGTACTAGGAAGAAGGAGGGGTTGGAGGAGGAGGAAGCGAGGGCGGGGGGAAAAGGAGAAAGACGAGGAAGATGAGGAAAAAGAGAGAGAAGTAGAGAAGAAAAAGGAGAAGGAGGAGGAGGAGGAGGAGGAGGAGGAGGAGGAGGAGGAGGAGGAGGAGGAGGAGGAGGAGGAGGAGGAGGAGGAGGAGGAGGAGGAAGAAGAAGAAGAGGAAGGAGGGGAGAAAAAGAGGAGGGGAAGGAACAGGAGGAGGAGGAGGAGGAGGAGGAGAAAATGGAGAAAGAGGAAAAAGATTTGAAGAAAGAAGAGGGAGAGGAGAAGAAACGGAAGAAGAAGGAGAAAAGGAAAGAGAAGGAGAAAGAGAAGAAGAAGGGGAAAGATGGATCCTAATACTGCAGGATCCACCCACCGACGCCTCCTACAGATGGCGCTGCTGCCCCGGGTTGTCCCAGCAGGCGCCGTCCTCCGCACTGGCGCACACCTCGCGTCCGCCGAAGAGTTGTTGGCCTCGTGAGGTCCCGCGTCAAAGGAGGTCGAGCGGCGTGTGTTTCCGAGCCTCCCTCCACGAGTTGACGTTGATGCTCGTGGCGTATAATGAGCACGCACGCACGCACGCATGAACGACCGCATGAACGCACATGCGTAACCCTTCTGGCGGAATCGATAGGCTCTGTGTGTGTGTGTGTGTGTGTGTGTGTGTGTGTGTGTGTGTGTGTGTGTGTGTGTGTGTGTGTGTGTGTGTGTGTGTGTGTGTGTGTGTCTGTTTGATTGCGCGTATGTATACGTGCGTGCTTCTATGGGTATATGTATGTGCACACTATTACTAAAGGAGAAGTAATGCTACCCCCCCCCCTACAAATCCCGCCAGCCTCATCCTCCCTATAAACTGCCAACGTGACCTATCGCGAGGAAGGGCAGGATGGAAGAAGAATGGGAGGTAGAGAGGGAGGAAAGGAGAGTGGGAGGGTGGAAGGGAGAGAGGGAGGGAGGGAGGGAGGGAGGGAGGGAGGGA
>BOPN01001089.1:189856-192356 GCA_017312705.2 Penaeus japonicus
GAAGGAGGGGGGGGGGGGTTAAAATTGAGAATGAGAGAGAGAAAGAGAGAGAGAAAGAAGGAGGGGGGGGGTTAAAATTGAGAATGAGAGAGAGAAAGAGAGAGAGAGAGAGAGAGAGAGAGAGAGAGAGAGAGAGAGAGAGAGAGAGAGAGAGAGAGAGAGAGAGAGAGAGAGAGAGAGAGAGAGAGAGAGAGAGAGAGAGAGAGAGAGAGAGAGAAGAGAGAGAGAGAGAGAGAGAGAGAGAGAGAGAGAGAGAGAGAGAGAGAGAGAGAGAGAGAGAGAGAGAGAGAGAGAGAGAGAGAGAGAGAGAGAGAGAGAGAGAGAGAGAAAGAGAAGAATTAGTGTTAAAATTGAGAATAAAGAGAGTGAGAAAGAGGAAGAGAAAGAAAATGAGAGAAGAATAAAAAAAATAAAAACTAATTGATAAGAAAAAGTTGTGATACATAAGACTGTACAACTCCGAATGGCGTCACATTCTTTTTCTCTCTCTCTCTTTTCTCGAACTTGCAACAAATGATAGAACTTCTGATATCTTTCGCAATTTGAAAAAGACGGCAGAGGGCGCCCCGCGTTGCACATCTCACAAATGTGCAACATGAGGGCGACGTGCAACTCCCGACTCAATGTGTCCATCGAGATAATGAGGCGGGCGTTCTCTCCTCACACTCACGACACTTCCCTCATCACCATTAACAAAATGCATGAGAAAAAAACAACTATGCCAATTAAGTGAGGATAAATACGGCATCATGTCACGAACTGTTTAATTTTCTTTCTTTCTTTTTTTTTTTTTTTAGTAATTCATCTCGTTTACTTACCCTCTCTCTTTCTTTTTCTTTCTTTTTTCTTTTTTTTCTTCTTCTCTTTTGCTTCGTTCCTAAAGATTTATCTATTTACTAGAAGGATAAGAATAGGCAGGTTCTTCCAAGTCACCAACCATCATCACCACCATCATCAACATCACCATCCTCATCACCACCACCACCATCATCCTCATCATCACCACCATCCCAAAACCACGTTTCAAAAGCGCACGTCATCAGAAATTAAAGCATCCGGCGATAATTAAAAACACGCGATAAACGCTCGGAACTCTCACGCCCCCTCTTCTCCTCCTCCTTTTTCTTTTTCGTTTTTTTTTTCTTCTTCTTCTCCTTCTCCTTCTTCTTCTTCTTCTTCTTCTTCTTCTTCTTCTTCTTCTTCTTCTTCTTCTTCTTCTTCTTCTTCTTCTTCTTCTTCTTCTTCTTCTTCTTCTTCTTCTTCTTCTCCTTTCTTCTCCTTCCCCTTTTCTTTCTTCTTCTCCTTCTCCTTCTCCTTTTCTTTCTTCTTCTTCTCCTTCTCCTTTTCTTTCTTCACCTCCTTCTCCTTTTCTTTCTTCTCCTTCTCCTTTTCTTTCTTCTCCTTCTCCTCCTTTTCTTTCTTCACCTCCTTCTCCTTTTCTTTCTTCTCCTTCTCCTTTTCTTTCTTCTCCTTCTCCTCCTTTTCTTTCTTCTCCTTCTCCTTTTCTTTCTTCTCCTTCTCCTTCTCCTTTTCTTTCTTCTCCTTCTTCTTCCTCCTCCGAAAGGAAGGAAAGAAGGAAGAGAAGCAAAGGAAAGAATAGAGACGAAGATAATAGACAAACAAGAGGAGAACGCAGAAACTAGACAAAAAGGCAATCTAGGCCCTCGTTTTCATTATTATTATTATTATTATTATCATTATTATTATTTTAATGCCCTGGAGCCTTTCCACTTACGAAGAAACGTGGAAATGAAAGAAAGAAAGAAAGAACACGAACAACAAATACAGAAGGTATGAAGAAGAAAAGATGGACGGAAAGACGAATGAAAATATTGTGTTCATCAGCGTTTTCGCCAATACTTTGTTTTCTTTGCTTTCTTATATCTGCCGATCTCTCTCTCTCTCTCTCTCTCGCTCTCTCTCTCGCTATTGCTCTTGCTCTCGCTTTCTCTCGGTCTCTCTCTTTCTCTCGCTCTCTCGTTCTCTCGCTCTCTCGCTCTCGCTCTCTTTTTCTTTCTATCTCGCTCTCGCTCTCGCTCTCCCTCTCTCTCGCCAACACCATTCTCTTTCTCTTTCTCTCTCGCTCTCGCTCTCCCTCTCTCTCGCCAACACCATTCTCTTTCTCTTTATCTCTCGCTCTCGCTCTCTCTCGCCAACACCATTCTCTTTCTCTTTCTCTCTCGCTCTTGCTCTCCCTCTATCTCGCAAACACCATTCTCTTTCTCTTTCTCTCTCGCTCTCGCTCTCCCTCTCTCTCGCCAACACCATTCTCTTTCTCTTTCTCTCTCGCTCTCGCTCTCCCTCTCTCTCGCCAACACCATTTTCTTTCTCTTTCTCTCTCGCTCTCGCTCTCCCTCTCTCTCGCCAACACCATTTTCTTTCTCTTTCTCTCTCGCTCTCGCTCTCCCTCTCTCTCGCCAACACCATTCTCTTTCTCTTTCTCTCTCGCTCTCGCTCTCCCTCTCTCTCGCCAACACCATTTTCTTTCTCTTTCTCTCTC
>BOPN01001089.1:217356-229856 GCA_017312705.2 Penaeus japonicus
ACCTCGCCTAAGCCCTTTCACCCACACCCACGCCCACGCCCACCCACATCACGCCTACGAGCCACCGGACGCTCACAAACATTTCCAATTAACTGTTACAACTGCTTCATGTTCCAGAAGTTATCGGAACAGCGACGTTCTCCGATGAATGGGGAAAGATGGCGAGGGAGGGAGGGAGGGAGAGAGAGAGAATCACTAGCATCACTTTGAGACACAGAGAGAGAGAGAAAGAGAGACAGAGAGCACTCAGGCTCAGAAAACACGCCATAACAACACGAACCCGCGCCGACAGAAACACCAAAAAAAGATAATAAGCAACTATCTTCAATGAAGGGTGGGGGTCAACCGGGCGGGAGTGGAGGAGGAGGGCATGGGGGTAGGGGGATGGGGGTAGGTGGTAAGGGATTACATGAGCCAGGCTGCAGGGATTAGCAAGGCCCGACCGGGATTACTTCCGGAAGCTATCGACAGGATTATGTGTTTCTTAGCGGGATCGTAAGAATGGCCTGGAGGCGGGAACCTGATTATGCTATATTAGGGGTTTATTTTATAGTGCATGCGTATGTATGTATGTATGTATGTATGTATGTATATATGTATGTATATATGTATATATGTATATATATGTATGTATATTTATGTATGTATGTATGTATGTATGTATGTATGTTTGTATGCATGTATGTATTTATGGTGTATGTATGTATGTATGTATGTATGTATGTATGTATGTATATATGTATGTATATATGTATATATGTATATATGTATATATATGTATGTATATTTATGTATGTATGTATGTATTATGTATGTATGTATGTATGTATGTATGTTTGTATGCATGTATGTATTTATGGTGTGTGTATGTGTGTATGAATGTATGTATGTATGTATGTTTGTGTGTACATAAATATGAATGGAAAATACGTGTAATACCTGTGCATGTACATTATGTATGTTATCTTAGTATGTGTATGCGGTGACCATAAATGTACAGTGCACGCGTAGGCATATGTGTCTGCAAGTTAATGCGTGTGTGGTATATGTACACAGATATGAAATATATACAATATATGCTTACATTTACTCACGCACACATATATAACCATACAAGTACGTACCAGCAGAATAAATTGTTCAACAAAGATAAAAGACAGAGAGAGAGAAAGAAAGAGAAAGAAAGAGAAAGTACGTACAAGAAGAATAAATTGTTCAACAAAGATAAAAGAGAGAAAGAGAAAGGGAGAGAAAGTACGTAAAATTAGAATAAATTGTTCAACAAAGATAAAAGACAGAGAAAGCGAAAGAGAGAGAGAGATGAGCGAAAGAGAGAGACAAAGAGAAAGAGATGAGCAAAAGAGAGAGACAGTGAGAAAGAGATGAGCCAAAGAGAAAGACGGAGAGAAAGAGATAAGCGAAAGAGAGAGACAGAGAGAAAGAGATGAGCGAAAGAGAGAGACTGAGAGAAAAGAGATGAGCGAAAGAGACAGAGAGAAAGAGATGAGCGAAAGAGAGAGAGAGACAGTGAAAGAGATGAGCGAAAGAGAGCGAGCGAGAGAGCAAAAGCAAAGAAGTGTGGATTTGCTCGCCATTCGACGGCCTGCTTCTCACGGCCGCTTCTCAGAACTTCTCGAAGCTTCTTTGGCCGAAGTGGGTGTTCTGTTTGCTTATTGAATTTGTTCTGCTCTCCGATGTATTGCGAATTTTCTTCTTTCTTTACTTTTAATGTAGATTATTCATGTGTCTTCTATTCATGTTTTGACCATTGTTTTTATCGTTTTTTTTTATGTATTACGATTTTTTTTTTTTAATTCTTTACTTTCTTCAACGTTGATTATTAATTAAGTGTCATAGTTTTTTTTCTATCTATTTCTTACGTCTCTTATTTGTTAATTCATAGCTAAATTTATCATTCATGTTACGCTTTAAGATGAAAACAAAAAAAATATTCCTTAGTTTTGATTTTTTTTTCGATCATATTTCTCTCTTCTCAATCGTTTCCTTTTCTTTCCCTATCTTTCACATCTTTTTGTCTATAAAGTAATTAATTCATTCGTTTATTTTCGCTCGTTTCTTTTTCACATCCACACCATATTTATTAATGTTTATCAAGATTTTTTTTTTCTCTCTCTCCCTTTCCTTCTCACTATCCCACTCAGATCCCTCTTCCACTCTCTCTCCCACACCTTCCCAAACTCCCTCTCCCACTCCCTCCTTCCCCTCTCTTTCCCTCGCCCACTCTCTCCCTCTTAAACTCTCACTCGCATTCCCACTCCTCAAACTCCCTCTCCCTCTCTCATTCCCTCTCCCTCTCTCACTCCCTCTCTCACTCCCACTCCCTCTTCCACTCCCTTTCCCACTCTCACTCCTACACCCTCTTCCACTCCCTCTCCCTTTCAAACTCTCACTCCCTCTTCCACTTTCTCTCCCTCTCTCACTCCCACTTCCTCTCCCTCTCCCTCTCTCACTCCCTCTCCCTCTCTCACTCCCACTTCCTCTCCCTCTCTCACTCCCTCTTCCTCTCCCTCTCCCTCTCTTACTCCCACTTCCTCTCCCACTACCTGCCTCTCTTTTCCCTCCCCTGCCAGACGAGTGAAGCCTCCTCCACAGACAACCAAACAAGTACTTAGCGAGAAAATTACTTGCGAGAACATTTTCTATTTTATGTTTTTGCGGCGAGTTGGTGTTTGGGGCGGAGGGGAAAGGGGGGAGGAGGAGAGGGGGTGGAACAACGGCGAGTGAGCGAAAGACGGTGAAATTCTGACCCAAACTTATTATTTGTGTTTGTCTTTGTCTTTCGCTCGTCTTTTATTTTCGAACTTAATTTTTTGTCCCTTTTTTCCTGATTGCTCGTGTCAGTTTGTTTGTTTGTCTGGTTGTCTCTCTCTCTCTGTCTCATTGTGTGTGTGTGTGTGTATACATTTATATCTTTCTACCTATCTAATATAACTATAAAAATATAAATATATAAATATATACATATATATATATATATATATATATATATATATATATATATATATATATATATATGTGTGTGTGTGTGTGTGTCTGTGTGTGTGTGTGCGTGTGTGTGTGTGCGTGTGTGTGTGTGTGTGTGTGTGCGTGTGAGTGTAATCTATACAAATACGAACATATATATTCCTTGCTCATCTTCCGCCCCGCCCTCATTCCCTTTTACATTCTTCACGCACCTGGCCTTCCCCTTCCCCTTCCCACTCCCCACTCTCCTTCCCCCCCTCCCTGCCCCTGGTCCCCTCCCCCACCCCCTCCAAACGTCTTTATGTGAGTACATCTTACGTGCTCCCTCGCTCTATTGCCCCCCCCCCCATCCCTCCATCTCCATCCCCACCCCTCCCCCCTCACCCTCTCCCTCTTTACAACCTGCACAAGGCGATGGATCTAACACCCCCCTCCCTTCCCTCCAGCCTAGCCATAATCCCTACCCGTTCCCCTTCCCCCCCTCCCCTCCCCACCCTAGTAACGTGTCCATCCTCAGACTGCCCCCCCCCCCCCACTCCCTCTTCTTCTTCCTCCGATTCCTTTAACGCGGCCTCAGTTTCGTCTTCGGCTTCGGCTTCATCTTCGTCTTTGGTTTCATCTTCGGCCTCGTCTTCATCTTCATCATCGTCTTCATCTTCCTCCTCCTCTTCATCCTTCATCCTCCTCTTCGTCTCCATCCTCCTCTTCGTCTCCATCCTCCTCTTCATCTTCATCCTCGTATTCATCTTCCTCTTCGTCTCCATCCTCCTCTTCATCCATCATCCTCGTCTGCGCCTTCATCTTCGACCTCGTCTTCGTCTCCTTTCCTCTCCTCGCCTCAGGATGTTCGCGTTTCCTTTCGGCCATTGTCGCGGACGTCCTTTTGTGCGCGGGTTCCTCGCAGGCTCCGTCGGTGAGACTTTGCGAACCTGCTTCATTTTCGCTTCCTCTTCTTCTTCTTCTGCTTCTTCCTTTTCTTCCTCCTCTTCTTCTGCTTCTTCTTCTTTTTCTGCTTCTTCATTTTCTTCCCCCTCTTCTTCTGCTTCTGCTTCTCCCTTTTCTTCCTCCTCCTTCCTATTTCTTTTTCTTCTTCTTTTTCTTCCTCTTCTTTTTCCTTTTTCTGTATCATTTTCTTGTATTTCTACTTCGTAATTTTCCTTTTATTATCATTATCATTATTATCATAGTTATCATTATCATTATTATCATGGTTATCATCATTATTTTAACTATAAGCATTATTATCACGATTGCTAATATCATCATTATGGTTGTTATTATTATTATTATGATTATAAGTATTATTATTTTGGTTATCAGTATTATCATTATGATTAACATTATTATTATTATGATTATCATTATTATCATTATTCGTATTTTCTATGTCATTCTATTTTATTTCTTCTTTTTCTTCTTCTTCTACTCTGCCTTCTTTGGCTTTATCCGCTTTCCTTCTCCTATCCTTCTTTCCTTCATCTTCTCTCTCTTTTTTTCAATGCCTCTCATCTTCCTTTCCCTTTCCCTCTCTCCCTGCTATTCCTCCTCTTTCCATACCTTCTCTTCTGTCTCCTCACCCTTCTTCTCACTCTTACTCCTTCTCTTCTCTTCTCTTCTCTTCTCTTCTCTTCTCTTCTCTTCTCTTTTCTTTTCTTTTCTTTTCTTTTCTTTTCTTTTCTTTTCTTTTCTTTTCTTTTCTTTTCTTTTCTTTTCTTTTCTTTTCTTTTCTTTTCTTTTCTTTTCTTTTCTTTTCTTTTCTTTTCTTTTCTTTTCTTTTCTTTTCTTTTCTTTTCTTTTCTTTTCTTTTCTTTTCTTTTCTTTTCTTTTCTTTTCTTTTCTTTTCTTTTCTTCTCTTCTCTTCTCTTCTCTTCTCTTCTCTTCTCTTCTCTTCTCTTCTCTCCTCCCCTCTCTTCTCCTCTTCTCTTCGCTAACCTTACCTTATCTTATGTCCTCACACTTCCCCTGTCTTTTCCTCTCCCTCTTTTCCTTTCCCTTCCCTTTTCCTGCTTTCCCTTTTTCCCTCTCCCCCTCATCTTCCCTTTCCCTCTGTCTTCCCCTTCCTCCTCTCCTACCCTCTCCCTTTCTTCCCCTTTCCCTCTCCCTATTACCCGCTCCCTTTTCCAATGTCCCTCTTTTTCCTCTCCCTTCCCATTTCCATCTTTCCTCACCCTCACCCCCCCCCCCTCTTTCCGCCCCAGGGAGCTCTCCGCCATTCCCTGTGCCATCAAAGGGGCCAGAGATCGAGCGAGCCAGAGGGAGCCAGGCACAAGCAACATTAGCCCTTGTGCTCGGGGCAGACATGGGCGAAAATCGTACGCCTCAACACCATGCCATAAAGGTCATGGGTTGACAGAGCGAGAGAGCTAGAGAGAGAGAGAGAGCTAGAGAGAGAGAGAGAGAGAGAGAGAGAGAGAGAGAGAGAGAGAGAGAGAGAGAGAGAGAGAGAGAGAGAGAGAGAGAGAGAGAGAGAGAGAGAGAGAAAGAATCACTAGCATCACTTTGAGCGGAAGACCAAGGGATAAGAAGCGGCTCGGTTCTGTTAGCACATATGTGGGCGTGGGGAGAGGGAGGAGGAGGAGGAGGAGGTAGAGGAGGAAGGGAATAAGGGGGAGGAGGAGGAGGAAGGGAAGGAGGGAAGGAGGGGAGGAGGAGGAGGAAGGGAAGGAGGGGGTGGAGGAAGAGGAGGAAGGGAAGGAGGGGGAGGAGGAGGAGGAGGAGGAGGAGGAAGAGAAGGAGGGGGAAGTGGAGGAGGAGGAGGAAGGGAAGGAGGAGGAGGAAGGGAAGGAAGGGAAGGAGGGGGAGGAGGAAGGGAAGGAGAGGGAGGAGGAGGAGGAGACACAGGAGGAAAAGGCGGAGAAGAAGGAGGGAGAGAGGATGCGCGGCAGTTGGCAACACGGCAAAGGCCATTAAACCCTGCACATACGTTTTCATTACCCCAATGACAGGGGAGATAAAACAAAATAAAAATAAAAAATCTTAGATGGCACCTGCTTGCAACAGTGCAAGGAGGTGAAAAAATAACGGTTAATAGATTATGGCAACTGTGACTAAGCCCCTCTCCCTCCACCTCTATCCCTATTTTTTATTTTCATTTATTTATTATTATTTTATTTTATTTTTTTTTTGGGGGGGAGACTCCAGTTCCAAGACTTCTCTGTTCCTGGAAATATGTGTTAATTTTCTCTCTCTTTCTTTCTCCCTCTTTCCGCGTAGCTAGAATTACGGCAATTAGGTGAAATATTGTTTCATTTTACTGTTTCGGCTTTTTCTTTCTTCTTTTTTAAATCTTTGTTAATTGGTAGAAAAAATAAACATAAAAATCGTAAAAAAATATATACATATATATGGCGTTTCTTAAGACTCGTTCTAATAACAAACTACACTTATAATAATGATAGTGATGAAGTAATGATAAATAAGACTAGTTACTAACGCTATCAATAATAAAATAAGTGGCAATAATAATAATAATAATAATAATAATAATAATAATTATTATTATTATTATTATAACAATAACAATAATAATAATAATGACAATGATAATGATAATAATAATAATAAGAAGAAGAAGAAGAAGAGCGAAGATAAAGATCATGTCCGCGAGCAAGTGCATGTGTGTGTGTGGTTCCTCTGTATCTTCCTGTGGGCGCGTGGGCGTATTCCCCCGCCACTGCCTCCATCCCACGCAAAAGGTCGCCCAAGGCAGCCCGAGCCTAACACGAGAGAACACGGAGGACGCAGCAGCAAAGGCCAACAGACCTCAATCGGGGAAGCTCCATAAAAGGTCGGAATCTGCGCGGTAAGGTCACGATGACAGGCAGGAAGGAAAAGAAGAAGGTTGTAAAAACTGTTGGATAAAGGTCAGGAAGTACTCGTATGATCTATCTTCTTTTTAAATTAAAGGTTATTTTAAAGAACGAAACAAAAGATTTGGGGATACGGAGTAATAATATAAATAAAAATTTGACTGAAAGTATCTCCAGCGGGTAATTGTCATTCAAAAAAAGAAAGAAAAAAAAACATTACTAAAAAAATGAAAGGCAGGAGGTGGGGTGGTAGGATAAGGAGCGACGGGGAGAGTCACGGAAAGACCTTGTCATGCAGGAGGGCCGGCTCCGTCCTGCATGACAACCGCATAGTGGAGGCACAGTCATCAAGATCATGGTCGGGGTAATTGCCACTGTTATTGTCTCCACATGCAATGCAAGTGGGCATGCATGCGTATATATGCAAGCAGACACACACACACACACACACACACACACACACACACACACACACACACACACACACACACACACACACACACACACACACACACACACACACACACACATACAGACACACACACACACACACACACGTAATCCCTACCACGCATAGATAGATAGACAGATAGATGCAATGACATACATATGCAACTAACAAGGCTTCCCCTCACGTCTCCCGGCCGACAACAGAAGGGGAAGTTACTCCTGGCCATCCTAGCCTTGAAACCCACGTTCATTTCCTCCAATTTTCTGTCTCATCCCCTTCCCCTTCCCTCTATTCTACCTTCCTCCCCCCTCCCATCCTCTCCTTCCTCCTCCCTCTCCCCCTCCTTCCTCCTCCTTCTTTCCCATCCCCTCCCCTCTCTTCTACCTTCATCCCCCTCTTCTTCCTCCTCCTTTCCCTTCCCACTTGACTCTTCCATCTCATACCTGCCCCTCCCCCCCTTTTCCTCTCCCCTCCGGCACACGCACTAAACCCCTCGCCAAAATCCGGTCATGATAAACCTTAGTGTCAAGGCTTCCCTTACGCCTTTCCCTCTTCCCTTTTCCCCTTCTCCCCTCACCCTTACCCTATTATCCATCCACTGGAAGCCGAATCCCCCCCTCCCCACCCCACCCCCTTAACCCTTTAGTTCGAAGTCCCCCCCTCCCCTCCCCCCCTTCCTGCGATAGCCTGTTGGATTACTAAGGATCTTCTTATCTTCCTCCTCACCCTTCATTCCTATGGTGTTCTCCCCTCACTTTCCCCTCGTGGCAAAATAAGCTAGTGCCTCTCATGACTCCATACTGTTGGTGTCTCTTTTTTCGGAACTCAAAAAAATACTCGTCATTTTCTGGGAATCAGCCCCCCCCCCCCCTTGAAATAGAAAAAAAAGAAAAAAGTTAAGTCTTATCTGACAGGAGCTTAATGA
The DNA here is from genome assembly GCA_017312705.2 of Penaeus japonicus. NCBI lineage: Eukaryota > Metazoa > Arthropoda > Malacostraca > Decapoda > Penaeidae > Penaeus > Penaeus japonicus. The sequence continues at coordinate 225,527 of BOPN01001089.1, forward strand.
CTAAAATTTTAAGTAAAATTTACATGCGTCAAGTAATTCATATACTTTGCCGATTCTAGCTTTAAATACAAAAAAAAAAGAAAATGCTTGAAAACTGCGACTGAATTCTGTACCATACAGGCTACAAGATGAAACCGTAAAATGCACTATCGTATAAAGCGATCGTATTGTCACACCTATTTCAGTAAAGTAAATGTCATCTCCTGTATATTTAATTTCCACTCCCGATCTATAATTGTCACAAGAGAACTACCCTCACTACATCGGACATACTTCTTTGTACTAAATACTCCATTACACAACGCTACTCACACCAAACTCAGTTCCGTATATACCTGTGACATTTTCGTCAATGAGTAATGAAACTAGGGGGACATTACCTTAGATTTTTAAACATTATATATCAAGAAAAAAAAATAGCGCTTTAACTCCATAACCAACGCAAGGATAGAATACATACTCACACTGCAAATTCACACCATAAATGCCCTGCTGACGAAACAAAATCGGTATAATCCGGACTTCAAAACAACCTCACTGAGCGGCGCCACTTGCTGACTAGAACGCATAACGATTTTTACGAACTGCTCACACTTTATTAGAGCCAGTACACAGCGGCAGCTGGCGCACAAAGGCGATTGATCAGCAGAAAGAAAGAAGGATATATATATACATACATATATATATATATATATATATATATATATATATATATATATATATATATATATATATATTTACACACACACGCACACACACACACACACACACACAAAGAGAGAGAGAGAGAGAGAGAGAGAGAGAGAGAGAGAGAGAGGGAGAGAGAGGGAGAGAGAGGGAGAGAGAGAGAGAGACAGAGAGAAACAGAGAGAGAGAGAGAGAGAATGAGAAAAACAGAAATAGAGGCAGACAGAGCGATAGACGGAGACAACACCAAGATACTGATAATCTACTATCCGACGAGATCCGGATATACAGTGGATCCAAGAAACCGCTCATGTTTCTAGGGATGCCTCGACCTACAACCTGTCTTCTCGGTTCTCTGTGATGATGATGATGATGATGATGATGATGAGGAGGAGGAGGAGGAGGAGGAGGAGAAAACAGAGTTTGGTCAAATATACATAAATAGTAATGACCTAAAAGTAACAAAGATTTAATTGGGAGGAAAATGTTGATGATGATAAAGAAAATCTCAAAAAGGAAAATAACAAACACTTATCAAAACGCGGATCAAACAAAGCATTACAAAACAACAACAAGACAAAATGTAAACAACGCCAATCCAATCCAAACCAGTAACGGGGAGGAAGGGAGGGAGGGAGGGAGGAAGGGAGGGAGGGAGGGAGGGAGGGAGGGAGGGAGGGAGGGAGGGAGGGAGAGGGACAGACAGGAGATGGAGAGGATGGAGTGGGTGGGTGGAGGTGGGGGGGGGGGGGGTAAGTCGGGTGTTGACACGTGATGAGATCCCTCTGACGTCACTCTTACGTCATGAGCCTCCGCCTCCTCACTCTCCCTCCTCAACCCAGGATTACGGACCGAGGCTAAACAAACGTCCAGAAAGCTATAGATTTTGTATGTTTGGAGTGAAGGGGTCATAGAGGGAATTGTATATGGGTAGTGCGTGAGAGAAAGAGAAAGAGAGAAACAGAGAAACAGAGAGAGAGAGAGAGAGAGAGAGAGAGAGAGAGAGAGAGAGAGAGAGAGAGAGAGAGAGAGAGAGACCTCTCTCTCTCTCTCTCTCTCTCTCTCTCTCTCTCTCTCTCTCTCTCTCTCTCTCTCTCTCTCTCTCTCTCTCTCTCTCTCCCTTTCCCTTTCCCTTTCCCTTTCCCTTTCCCTTTCCCTTTCCCTCTCCCTCTCCCTCTCCCTCTCCCTCTCCCTCTCCCTCTCCCTCTCCCTCTCCCTTTCCCTTTCCCTTTCCCTTTCCCTTTCCCTCTCCCTCTCCCTCTCCCTCTCCCTTTCCCTTTCCCTTTCCCTCTCCCTCTCCCTCTCCCTCTCCCTTTCCCTCTCCCTCTCTCTCATCTCCGCGTTTCCAAGGCGACCGCTGGCCTGCCTCGTCTGTGAGCTATGGGATGCTGGGATGCTGATGGCGAAGTCATGGGATGGAGAAGGTTCATGGGATGGTGGAAGACAATGGGGGAGGGAATAAAAAGAGAGAATAGGGGGAAGGAGGGAGGAAGGGAATGAAGGGGGAGAGATAGAAAGGGAAATCAGCAAAGAGAGGAAGAGAGAAAGAGAGAAAGAGAGAGAGAGAGAGAGAGAGAGAGAGAGAGAGAGAGAGAGAGAGAGAGAGAGAGAGAGAGAGAGAGAGAGAGAGAGAGAGAGAGAGAAAGATGATGGTAAAAGGCTTCCTCCTGGTGTAGATCAAGAGGGAGATGAAAAGACATGAGATTCCCCCCCCCCTTCGCAGCATCCTGAATCTGACGCCCTCTGAGCTGCGATCAATAACAGCAATTATAACATTAACAGCTGTAACAATAACAACAACTACTATTTCTAATGATGATGATAATGGTGATAATGGTACTACTACTACTATTACCTCTACTACTACTACTACTACTACTACTACTACTACTACTACTACTACTACTACTACTACTACTTCTACTATTACTACAAAAAAAATCTAAAAAATAAAAAACTATTACTACTCTACTACTTCTACTACTATTACTACTACTTCTACTACTACTACCTCTACTATTACTACTACTACTACTACAAAAAAAACGTGCCACAACATCAATCTATCAACCGAAAGAAAAAATGAATAACGACACGACCTCTTGTTCAACAAAGGGGTTTGAATGCCACTTAGGAAGGAGCGTTCGAGTGAATCCTATGCGTTAGGATTTTTTTTTTTTTTTTTTACATTGACGTCATCACTTCCAAAATTAGCTCTGTTTTTTCTCTCTATCTTATCCTCCCCTCCATTTTTTTCTGATTTTTTTTCTTTTGTGAATCTATTTTTCCCTTATTCTCTCCTCCTTCCCTTCGTCCCTCCCTAAAGATAGGGAAGGAGGGAGGGAGGGAGGGAGGAGGAGAGAGAGAGAGAACAGAGAGGGAAAAAAGGGAGAGAAAGAGGTAGAGAAGAAAGAGAGAGCGAGAGAAGAATGAAGCAGACAGAGAAAGAGAGGAAACGGGAGGACGAAAGAGGGAAAAGAAAGAAAGAGAGGAAGAAGGTAAAAAAAAGAGGGAAAGGAATATTAGAAGAGAATAAAAAAACGGCGATAAAGAAAGAGAGAGAGAAAAAAGGAAAGGAGAAAAAAAAAAAAAAAAAAAAAAAAAAAACACCAAGAAATCTAAAAAAAAGGAAAAGGAAAGGAAGAAAGATCAGACAGAGGGAAGAGCAAGAAGGGAGGGGAAGACGACAGCTGTTGGCCAAGAGAGAGAGAGAGAGAGAGAGAGAGAGAGAGAGAGAGAGAGAGAGAGAGAGAGAGAGAGAGAGAGAGAGAGAGAGAGAGAGAGAGAGAAGGAAGGATCCTACGTGATAAAAATAGACCGAGAGCAAGTCCGGGAACTGCGTCGCTTGTGGAGAAGGAGGAGGAGGAGGAGGAGGAGGAGGAGGAGGAGGAGGAGGAGGAGGAGGAGGAGGAGGAGGAGGAGGAGGAGGAGGGGAGGAGGAGGAGGAGGAGGAGGAGGAGGAGGGAACGAGGAAAGAAGAGGACCGAGAAGAGGAGTAGGAGTAGGAGGAGGAGGAAGAGAATGAGGGGAAGGAGGGAGGGAGAGGAAGAGAGAGAGGAGGGGGGAAGGAGAGAAGAGAGGGGGCGAGAGAGAGAGAGAAAGAGAAAGAAAGAGAGAGAAAGAGAGAGAGAGAGAGAGAGAGAGAGAGAGAGAGAGAGAGAGAGAGAGAGAGAGAGAGAGAGAGAGAGAGAGAGAGAGAGAGAGAGAGAAATGAAACAAACAATTACAAAAAAACAACACCCAAACCAACAGCTAAAAATCTTAAAACACACACACACACACACACACACACACACACACACACACACACAGCTCGCACAAAGGCCTCAGAATCAGGTCAAGGAAAAAGGCGACCCCATTAGCTGTGGCTGAAGAAGCTCTCTCTCTCGCACACTCGACGGAATAGGAGGCGGCACTTGGCAACAGTGACATTGGTAGAGTATAGTGAGGGAAAAAGGAGAGTTGGCAACTGTGACGTTGGTAGAGTATAGTGAGGGAAAAAGGAGAGTTGGCAACAGTGAGATTGGTAGAGTATAGTGAGGGAAAAGGAGAGTTGGCAGTGAGATTGGGAGAGTATAGTGAGGGAAAAGGAGAGTTGGCAGTGAGATTGGTGGAGTATAGTGAGGGAAAAAAGAGAGTTGGC
>BOPN01001089.1:237356-239856 GCA_017312705.2 Penaeus japonicus
ACAGGAAAACACAAGGAAAGAACAAGAAAAAAAGGATACTGTAAAAAAAATATATAGAAAAAGAAACGAAACACATAAAACAATGATAGCGTTTTTATCCTTTCGACGAGATAACTTCTGTTCTCGTTAATTTTTTTTTTTTCTTTCCGTGAACTAAATACGAGAAAACGAAAAAAAGGAAACACGAGTCCCTCTCCCCTACTTCCCCTTTCAACCAACCAAACCATCTGCTTCTCATACTTAAAAACGAATCTATGTTCTTCCTTTAAACCGAATTCGCTTCCCTTCCTTAAAAATGAATTTACCTTTTCCTTAAAAATGAATTCGCTTTCCCTTCCTCAAAAACGAGTTCACCTTTTTCTTAAAAACGATTTCGCTTCTCTTACTTAAAAACGAATTTGTTTTCTTCCTTAAAAAAACAAATTCGCTTTTCTTCCTTAAGACCGATCCATCTCTCTTCCTCAAAAAACTAATTCACTTCTTTCTTAAATACGAATTCGCTTTTCTTCCTTAAAAACGAATTCACTTCTCATTCTTAAAAAAACGAAATAAAAAAAAAGAGGCGAGAACATCTGAGAATCCTGCTAAACGGAGCAGTATATCCTCAAGTTCCAGGAACGAGAAACTCCTGCATCCCCCCCCCCCGTGTTGTCCCAGCTGCAACAACAGCTGATGATCAATATCCTCGGTCTTACCTCCCTGGGAAGCGCTACGACACACCGAACCTGTGCACGATAGGCCTACATGCTCGCTCAACCTGTACGGGATAGGCCTGCAAACACACTCCAAAACCGTCCGGAATAGGTCTATATGTACAAACATGTGTCAGAGGGAACAATATATAAACAAGAGCTGTGAGGGTAGGCCTACATACACCAGCACCAAACCAGTGCGAAATAGACCTACGCATTCACACCAACCTTTGCGAAATAGGCCTATACATGCGCCAGCTGTCTGAACAAGTCAATTTGGGATAATGGGAGAGCCATTTTGGTTTCGATCGGGATGGGGAAAATATTATCAAATGTGGATTTTTTCATTAAGATGCGTGTTTTCGCATGATTCTGTTGTAACTAACGCGTTTTTCGATCGAAATCTCATGCCATTAATGAGAGATCAACTGTAAATTCTCGTGGCTCGCGAGTTGGCTTTGTCAATGAAGAAAAATGGAATTTTCTCCTTCGATTCGGAAAAGAATCTGCTTTACTATCTTGTTTTGTTTTGTTTTGTCTTTTTGAGATATGGAGGAAACATTTTGACATGAGCATTCATCCACCTCAGGAAATATCTCTCTGCCATGAAGACTAATCATATATTTTTGGGGATACTTTGTTGATATAAACATACTAATGAAAAGTCCTTTGTGCATTACGTAAAAGAACCCTCTTCCACCTTTCCAAATGCGTAAATTGCGACCGAAACCCCCCACGGGTGCCTCTAAACAGCATTGAAACCCTTTGAATCGAATTCTACTGCGGGACTCTTCGGTTGGGGGAACGGGAGGAAGGGGAAGGGGAAGGGGAAGGGAGGGTGTTGGGAAATATCGTAGTCTTCGTCGGTCGTAAGCCTTGTTTGTTTCGGAGAGCTGAGCCAAAGGAGGAACTGAATGAGGACCAGTGTGACTTTGCTAGAATCGCTGCCATGCGAGGGGCCGAATGAAGGAATTCTCTAACCTAAGTCTCTCTTTCTCTCGCCTCGTGAAGTGAAACATATGATCAGAGATTTTAGGCATTGTAACCAAGGTATGCTCAATGGAATCTTCACGTGCATGCGGATTCATCGTTCCCTGCAAGAACACGACAGCCGAAAACAGGAGAAGGTAGAGTGCCGTGTGTTGCAGAGCAGCTGGTGCGGCGGAAAAAAAGAAGGGGGAACTGCGTCACAACACGGGCTCGGGAGGGAGCGACGCCCCCTCCACCCCCCAAAAAAAAATCCTTGTTGCAATTTCCCATTCCCAAAGTCCGACTCCCTCGCTTCTTGGACTTTCAATCTGCAAAGGCAAGGGCGTCTCAGGCTAAGAGCGAGAGGCGGTGGGCGCGGCTGTAGTATACTCACGCCGAGGCAAGATGGCTTCCAGACACCAGCTAGTGATTGATCGGCGACCGTGTAGAGCAGCCCCTGACACAAAAACCGACGAGGAAGGGCCTGGATGCTCCAAGTCCAGGGGGCTTCGCTAGCCTAACACCGCTGCCTCCACGCTACACCGCGGCCCGGCCCCATCTTCACTAGAACCCGCGCAAAAAATATCCCGGCAGACGGCGACTTAGGTGTACACAGCAAGACGGAACACTCGCCAGAAACACAGTGCCTCTGCCGCGAGCTTCCAGGCGGACGCTGACGTCACCGGCGCTTGCGCTCTGCCCCCGCCCACTAGACTTCCAGCGCCTCCCCCTCCCCCCCCCCTCCTCCTCCTCTGACGGCCAACACTGCCACCACCACCGCTGCCAACATTCACATATGGGTGCTTCGCATGTATTTAGCCTTGCCTTGCCAGAATCTG
>BOPN01001089.1:279856-284856 GCA_017312705.2 Penaeus japonicus
GAAATCAATATGGGAAACTTCGCCAACACCGCTTGCGTGTGCGTGTGCGTGTGCGTGTGCGTGTGTGTGTGTGTGTGTGTGTGTGTGTGTGTGTGTGTGTGTGTGTGTGTGTGTGTGTGTGTGTGTGTGTGTGTGTGCGCGCGCGTGTGTGTGAGTGAGCGGGGGGGGGGGGGGGTGAGCGGGTGTGCGCACGCGCTCATTTGACTAAGTGCGTGTTTGTTTACATGCGCATTATCATACAGCCACAAACATCATCCCTGCTCAATCAATCATCCAGCCTTTTCCTCTTCTATATCGCCTAATCGTCATCCAACACACCATCCATATATGTCCAAGTATCCATACCCCGTATATATATTCCGACTGGATAACATATGGACAAATCTGACAACAAAAGCAAACCAATATCCATAACTAGCAACCCAGCTGTTTAGCAAATCTCTAGCATGCTTACAGTTACCCGCGTCGCTAGTTCATTGAGACACAGATTATTAGCTCATTAAATTACATTTGCGCGTGGCTTTGCCTGTGCTCTGGTGTTTGGGCGTGCGTACTGATGAGTTTGCGTGGGCGTTTACAGGCGCTGGGCGTGCTGGCTGGCAGGAACATGTGGGCAGAATATGCGATGAGAATATGCTGAATGAGTGATGGATGAGCATGCGGGAGCTGGCAGAAGTTAATAACGAAGTGCATTGATGTTTTATGTTGTCTTAGTAGTCAGTGTTAGTCAGCGCGGTGTATTAATGGCAAGGTTATATGGTGGGCATTCTTGATTTAGGTATTTTTACTCTGAATTATGAAAGAACCTTTGGGTTTTGATGTTAGCTAAAATGGAAAAGGGACGCATGGGATATATTTACGAATAACAGATGGAAGCCCAAAATGGGTTATATATGTGGTTGTGTGTATATATATATATATATATATATATATATATATATATATATATGCACACACACACACACACACACACACACACACACACACACACACACACATATATATATATATATATATATATATATATATATATATATATATACATACACATAAATATATCATGTATATATACGTATATAAATAAACCAAAAGTATCAAAAGTGGAGAAATACAGAGATTCCAAAAAAGAGGGAGCTTTGTAAAGAGCAATATAAAAATATGGTACTCTGGCATTAGCTGGGTGATATGTCCGCCACCAGTACACTTTGTGAAGAAAAATCAATGCGTGGACTGTCACTTATGGCAATTACAGCTTACAGCCAGCTATCACGTGACCTTCCTTAGAGGAGGGGAGATTGCTATCATCACAGGAATTGGTAAGTGTTTCATTCTTATGTCCTATCGTGTAAGCGCGCGCGCGCGTGTGTATATATATGCGCACGAGCGTGGCGGTGTTTGTGTGTGTGTGTGTGTGTGTGTGTGTGTGTGTGTGTGTGTGTGTGTGTGTGTGTGTGTGTGTGTGTGTGTGTGTGTGTGTGTGTGTGTGTGTGCGTGTGAATAAATGAAAAGTTATGCATACACCCTCTACCGAGTCTTAGGTACGTCGAAGTAGAATAATAACATCAATTCTATTCAAAACCCACACACAAACACGCAACCAGAGGCAAGGGAGCGTCCATGGTTAAATGTTCCCCTCCACATGGGACCTATGAGTCACTGACACTCCGCTGCCACCGCAACGTAACATAATCCTTCGGCGCTGGAATCCTCATCCTGTGCGAGCCGACATTTTCTATTCCTGGAATGTCCGTTTGACGATAGCCATAAATTCTTAAATTTGGGGATTGCTCACACCGAAAACCATACTCGGACTCGATAAAACAGAGAAATAAATTACGCAGATAGATAATAACGTTGGGAATAAAGGGTATTTAGCCCTTTTATACCCATAAAACAACAACCATATACTCACACTTGGTAGGATCAGCCGTCCAGTCCTCACAGCAGGTCACAAAAGCACTCAAAACACTCCCAAAATAACAGAAAAATGCAAGGAAGAGGGGGAGGGAGGGCTTTCCGTAGTGACACACCCAACCCCTCTCAGGCTTGGGTCGATGTCGATCAGCTGACGTCTGTTTACATCTGCGCGGGCGGTTGTACTCCGGTGCGGGCCTGGCAGAAGGCAGCCCCAACTAAATTAATATGGGCATCTATGTGGTTTATTCATATATTATGCCTTTAGTATCAATAACGTGTCGTAATTGATCGGATATGCATTATAAGGAGTATCACTAATTATCTACTGTCGAGTATGAATTCAATTAATACTTATATATTTAGGCATTCTTTGTTTTTTAAATCATAAATGGTCATGTACATGCACATCAATACAGAAAAATGTTGCTCATTTTATACTGTAATTTACATAACAGGTTACTCTAACATCATGCGAGATAACCATGCCAGATTTCATACAATACGCATCATACATAAACATGCAAAACAAACATATGATACAAATGCTATCTACATTATACATTAAAGGCAAGCCGCGCCATTCAGTAAAGTAGCAATGCATTAAAAATACAGTAGGTCAAAATTATTCGTCATAACCCGAACTAAAGATATGATGTATATTATGTGTGTGAAACTAAGTACACCGTTACTACTACTACTTCTAATAATGATAATAATAATAATAATGATGATGATAATAATAATGATAATAATGATAATAACACTCTTAATACTACTAATATTTATGATAACAGTAAGAACATGGAGATGATAGCAATGCAAATGATAACGCTAATAGTGATAATGCTAGTAATAGTAATAATGACAATTATGAAAATAACATTGTTGATGATAATGATGATTAATGTAATAATGATAATGATAATACTAATGACAGTGATGATAAGAATAATGATAATAATAATAATGATAATGATAAGGATAATAACAAGGATGAAACTATCATTGATAATGATAACAACACCGATGATGATAATAATGATAATGATGGTGATAATAATAATGATAATAATAGCAATGCTAATGAAAATAAAGATAAAGATAACAATGATAATAACAATGACAATAATAGTAAAAGTGATCATGATAATAAAAACAAAAACAAATATGAATGACAATAAAAAGATAGTAATGATGTTATTGATAAAAAAACAGCCAATATAACAAAAATAATAACGATAACGAAAGTAATAGGAATAAGAATAATCATAACAGCAAATGATATTCATGATGATAATATTTAATAATAATTACAATCAGGAAAATTAAGATAATAGTATAAATATAAGTATGATAATGATAATGAATGGTTAATGAGACAACAATGGTGATAAAGTAATAATGGTAAAAATAATAACTATAATGATAAAAGTGATAATGATAATGACAAGAAGATGATGATATTAACAACGGCAATAATGATGATGATGATAATGAAAATAGTAGTGGTAATTATGATGATAATGATAATAGTGATAATATTGATTATAATAATACTGATAATAGTGATAATATTGATTATAATAATATTGATAATAGTAATGATAATGATAGTAATGACAATGTTGATTACTATATTAATAGATGATAACAGTAATAATGATAGTAATTATGTGATAATGATAATAATAACAGTGATAGTGATGGTTATGGTAATGATGAAATGAATGATCATTTTTACAATGAAAATAATAACAGTAACAATAATAATAATGATAATAGTAATGATGATAATAACAAAAATGATAAAAATAATCGTACTGATAACAATAATAAAAATGATAATGACGGCAGTAATACTGATGATAATGAATAGTAATAATAATAGAAACATTTAAAATCATAATAATAAAAACAACAATAATAATGATAAGGATAATAATAACAACAATAATAGTTAATATGATAATGACAACGACGATATGGATAATGATAAGAATAAGAATAGTGAGGATCATAATGATAATAATTATAGTAATTATGATGATGCTAATGATATTGATGATGATAATAATAATCATTATCAACATGACAATGATGAAAATCGAAGTGATTAAAACAGTGATTAAGACAATGATAGTTATGATTAAGTAATAATGATAAAGATAATTATTTTAATGATAAAACATAGCGAAAATAAATGATCACAGTAACAATTATTATACTAATAATGGTGATGATGTTATTAAGGATATTCAGCATAACGATAATAGTAACAATTATAATATTATGCATGGGATGGTAATAATGATATATACCATAAAATGATAACAACAACACTTGTATTGGAAGGAATTAAGAATTGAAATGTTTTATAATTTTGAAATATTCCACTCGTGATAACTCCATAATCATTTGATTTATATATACCTTTAAGGGTATGTTTTCCTGAGGGATGTTGTATATAAAGTAGGTTTTGATATAAACAATCCAGAGAAGACAAGTTTTCCTCATTAAAAGTATTCAGTAAGGTATATATTTATTATTATAGTATAATTCAAACTACTTTGTCACTAAATTTTAAAGATGGGCACGTAATCACTAATAGAATCCAGTGACGTCATAGCCAGGAATTCTCTAATATTTGAAGATAAATTCGTTTCTTTCTCATTTCATTCATAACATCAATTAGTTCATAAACCAAACACACAACCTTATAATTGTCTTCTCTACCGAATTAAGAAGAATAACGAGTGTTCTTGAGATATTTGAGAACAGAGTGACCTGACGCACGTGTTTTTTGGTATGTCTTCCATTATTACTACTATTATTATTATTTTGGCTTCTCTTTTGTAGTCCTGAGGATATGTGTGGTGACTATCTCACAGATCATCGGGTTTTCAAAGTAGAAATAAGGGAAGGGATATACTCTCCTAATGTTTCTAGCATTTGGTGAAGAAAAGTCATGGGAATTTCTCGTGTTGTATTTATGACAATATCTTCTCCCTATGTATATATTATTTTTTAATTCTAGTGAATAGAATGCTAACAAGCAACTAAACTAAACGTATGGCTAATATTCT
>BOPN01001089.1:294856-307356 GCA_017312705.2 Penaeus japonicus
TCCACTACCTTACTGCGTGAAAGGCATGGATGTCTCCTTATCCGGCATTCTCTCCTACTTAGAGGAAAGAGTGGATAAACTTCTCAAAACGGGTCAGTACACCAAGGCGGACCTCTGCTTCTCGTTGCAAGAGACAGTGTTTGCAATGTTGGTGGAGACCACGGAGCGGGCCATGGCACACTGCGGCTCACAGGAGGTCCTCATCTGCGGGGGTGTCGGCTGTAACGAGCGTCTGCAGCAGATGATGGAGAAGATGTGTGAGGAGCGAGGGGCCAAACTCTTTGCAACAAATGAAAGCTTCTGCATCGACAACGGAGCCATGATCGCCCAGGCTGGGTACTGCATGTTCAAGTCTGGTATTACTGCCACGTTAGATGACACTTGGGTTACTCAGAGATTTAGAACGGACGATGTACCTGTTGCTTGGAGAGACTGAATCAGGATGGATTCTTTTCTAATTATATTTAATAATTCAAATGCCTTTGTGATAACATTTGGAATAGAATAAGAAGAGTTTTTTTTGGGGGGGGGGCGAGGGAGGGAGGGGGATAGGGAAGTTTTCAGTGAATTATTTTGAACACTTGTAAAACATAATTAAAAGTGATATTGAAAAAATGTGTTTTATTTATAAATCTCCAGCAACTTCCAGTTTCCATATATTCTTTATAAGATGTGAAAAAAAAAATCTCAAATATTGATACTCTTTATGAACTATCAAATGAAATACAAGAGAAAGGAAACCTCACCAATAGATGTTAAAGACCTTTGAAACCCACTCAAAGGTTCATAAAGGTTTGAATTAAGATGCCTGTGGTGTTCAGAGTGAAGTGAAGGGTAAAATCACTGATGCTAAGCTAAAAAGCATTAAGCCAGAAGATGGAAGTAGAAACAGAAAAATAAATGAAGGGAAGATTTTAAGAGATGATGTTGACATACAGAATTACTATTTCTAATAAATTCTTTTTCATTAAATGAACTGTTACTTTTATAATACATTTTCATCATCAGTTTTGTCATGATTAGTTCAATTATATGCTAGCCATTTGTTATAGGGATTTTTAACTTGATCTGCTATTAGAGAGTTTGGCATCGATGAAGTACATTTACCCAGATTTTGATGTTGGGAATAGCAGGATATTATTACACTAGTTTTCTCTTATCTTTTAAATCAATTAAAAATCAACAGTGTTGCTGATGTGTTTTATTTTTAAAGGTGTATATATATTTATCATTACTTTTAGCTGGTGATACCAGAAGCTGAATAACTTTCAAATTATTATATTAACTCTTCCAGGATGTGCAGGCTGGAGGTGGGCATCTTAAATTCTGTGTTTTCTATTTTTGGCTTTATATTTCCATTTGGGTTTGCTTCTTAGCAAATAACAATGAAAGAACAACAATAAAAATCAGTGGTATAACTAGGTGTCTATCACAGGGGGGGGGGGGGGTCTAGCTGTGAGCAAGTCCACACAGCTTAGCGATTGGGGCTTTGGATTTAGTTTATATAAATTGGATTTAATTTGCATAAAATAATTTGTCAAAGAGTGAGAAGGGGGCATGTACCAATGATACAATACCAGCCACTAACAATATATTTGTTTACCTGATACATTGTAATTTCATATAGCAGTCATCTCTTGTATTTAACAGGAGAGACATAAATTTCTTAATCTTTAGCATTTATCAAAACCTACTATTAGTAATATAATCAGGGATTAGAATTATCTGATTCTTGATACAGAAATAGTTGCCTTGATATGTTATACTGACATCATTGTTGTCATATTAAACAAGGGATAAATGGTTTGAAGGTTAATCATCTTACAAGGTCTGGACGTTTTTCACTCACCTTCGAGACTTATAACAATAATCTTAGAAAATCAGAAGCCTGGACAGTATAAACCAATATGGCCATATGACTCCCAGCCTTTTCTCTGACAAGGAAGGATTCCTTTTGTTTAGACAAGCTTTTCTGATGACCTTGGGTATTTCAATTTAATAAACTAATTTTATCAACTAACGACAAACGTTTTACCAGTTTTGTTGGAAAATTGAAAGTCATATAACTCGGTATATTCATCTACATAAACAGTAAAATTATAAAGAAAAGTAAGAAAACATTTTATGCTGGAGTTTCTTGAAATCCAGAACTTAGAACGAACCCTCAACTCAGATCCCCAGGGGCCTGAGAACCACTAGCTTGGATCCATTGGTATAGAATAAATAGGGTGACTGGTCCTCAGTGACAGATGAACACAAGGAGTAACTTTACTGTAAAGCTGTTTTTGCAGATTATTCCCAATACAGAACTGCTGTAGCCCTTCTGGCCCTTTCTCTGTATTAAGTTTTAAACAGGTATTATTTTAAGTGATGTAAGAGCAAGGTCACAGTCATAGTACTTCTTTGCTGTTACCATATGCTTTACATTAATTTTGATTAAATATTATTAGTTCCATAAATCTGCACATTAGTTTACTTGAAGTTAAAATATTATGTAATATTCATACTAAAGGTTCTCTATTTTGTTTGAGATGTTCTTCATAACAAAGCAACTTTATTTTTTATGTATAAAGTAAGTAAGGTTAATCAGTCTGTGATTATCTTTACCCTACTGAAACCCATGACTTTAACCCATTGCGTACGGGTGTCATGACATAATGACGTAGGAGCTTTGGCCTGACGACGGGCGTCATGATGTACATGACGTTCGGGGATTTTGGATCACTGTGCTATTTTATTTTGCTATGAAAAAGGAATGAGTGATGATGGCTACTGCAGTCATAATTACTATAATTACCATAATATCGTGCTAGCTTAACGTCCAAAACCTAGATGGCACCACTTTTTCTTAGCACCAGCAGGAGAGAGAGCCTTGAATGGCACCCATCCACGGTCTTTAGCAAGCACTGTCTCTATAGAGTGATGGCACACACTAAGTTGATGAACCCTTGCTCTAAAGTACCGTCGATGAAGGATGTGCAGGCAGAACGAGAAGAGGAAGGTGACTCAATCCATACAGTGTCTAAAATGTGCTCCTGTGCCAATATGGATGCCTTTCACTGTGGCACTCACAGTCACAAGCACAGGTTTCATTCCTCTTCCCTACCTCTTCTTGTTATCTTTATTGTAGGTGGTTATATGTTTCGTATTCGTTCATGACAGCACAAAAATACGAAAAAATAAAGTTGCCTTTTGTCCTCCCATAAAACAGCAATACTTCTATCACACTGAATATAAAGAAAATAATGAGCTAATATGGATAATATACTACAATTTTAGTCAACTGCAGCACTGATAGAGCCTGTCATATGGCACATATGTCTCTTAACTCAATAAATCACACAAATAAAATAAAACACAAAACCCGCTCTAGTTTTACAATGAATGACTGAAAGAGAGTGGGATGATTCAAATTATATTGCTTCAAGCAGTCTCTCGCTAAAATAAAACCTATCCTGGAGGCTGGGCAAGCAAATTTATCTCCGTCTGCAATGGGTTAATATGAACTGATAAAGCAAACCAATGATTTTATACTTTTTTCAGAATTAAATCCATATTGATTTAACCCATTCCCGACGGGGGAATTCTAGCCTTGAATGTCCAAATGCCGGGGCGTTCGAATTATTAGGCCTAAATCAATTGAATGGCCGGCACAATACTGTGCCGCCCGGCAACTGGGCTTTTGAATGCGCGGTACACATGCTGTACCACCCGTCCTGTGTGGGTTAAACATTTTCCAATATTTCTCCCTTGAAACTGTATTGAATAATTAATAAGTATTTCAGTGCAGTCTCAGTGTAAAAAAAAAGGCCAAAAGGATAATAACGGTCACCATTAGGGATGCCCGTTACCTGAGATTATGGGTGACAAATGTTATTTTGCTGATTGCTTGTTTTTTAATGCTTACTATAGTTTTTTTCAAATCTCTCATGTATGCATGTATTATTTGATTTATGGTACGCAGGTCAAAAGACAGCAAAAGTTGTTTTATTAGCTTCCTTTAAATTTCTTTATTTTTACTATTCCTTTTTTTCTGCACACATGAAGCTCTGTACTTTTCAATTCTTTAAGGATTGAATGTAAACCAACAGAAGGAGTGTTGTTTTGTAATATAACAGCAACAGAGATATCACTCATGGTTTACACTAAAAGAGAGGAAACAGGTGTAATTGTCTAAAGAAATAAGGTTATGAATCTTGAAGCAAGTTTTTTGAATGAGAAATGAGAGCCTAGTAGAACACTTAGTAGAACACTGATTTTTTATCAATATGTACAGTTATCACCTACTGAAAAATATGACAAGATAGAAATGGGAAACCGACTGAAAAATTGTACTGGATGATGTTGTACTGTGTTTGTTTATAAACTGCTGCATGAGGACGCATAGGGCAGTAAACTGGTAGGCCAAAAACAATGGTGGACAGATTTGAAATTGCATCACACAGAAACAAGATGTGTTGTCAACAAAGTAAAAAGGCACTGATCGCTATTCTGACGTAATGAAAAACGTATTGAGATTGAAATCTCTCACACAACTATAACAAAATTTCAATATCACATCATGAATCTGGATGACAATTTGTAAAGCAGGCTTTGTAGTGAAAATGTCTTGTTTGGGGGTTAAAAGAGGACTAGAAAATATGAGGGTTTTATTGAAAATTGAAGTGGGAAATGCCGTTTACTTAAACTGACATACTCCTCGACAGTTATTTGGTCAACATAAAGATATAAAACTGTTAAACAGGTTTAATAGCATTGCAGATCATCTGATACAAAGTGTTTGAGCTACAGTTTTCTTGCTCAAGCAAAACCAAAGTAGATGCAACACTATGAGGAGAGACGTACACAAAATAAAATGACAGACAATCAACTTTACCAAATTTAGCTACAATGAGGTAATAACGTTGAAAAGAATAAAATGATAATCACTCATGTCTCTCTGACATAATAATCTCCTCAATTAATATATATCAAAAGATACAATGCTTTTAAAGTATGCCTTTTCTGCCTACATGATGAGCCCTTACTCTGAGCTTATGGTATATCTATAATAACATCAGTAAACCACATGATTAGATCAATACATATGCTATCTCAAAGAGATCAATGCATAACAAGGAGAAAATAACCTCTACTCTCTCAGGTCTACACTTAATTAACGAGTGTGATAAAATAAGGAATAAATAAAGAATCCTTGCATTCTAGCAAAAAGAATTTCCATAAAATATTCTGGTTATAGAATTGGAGTAATATTTATTTATTTTTCTCTCTCCGAGTCTTTTCACTGTATGCAATTCACATTCTCTATAAACACCTCTTTGGAGCTCTCATCTCTTTTCTACTTCTCCTCGCACCACTCGTTCTCCTTGCGCACCTGTTCCTCTTCAGAGGGCGTGAAGTCATTCTTAATATTGAAGGTCTTGCGGATCTCATCAGGCGTCTTCCCCTTGATCATGTTGGCAACTGTCTTGCACGTCACATCTAACAGTCCCTTGATGTCGAGGTAATTTGCAGCCAAGATCAGCTCGAACAGCGTGCCTTGGTCAACCTGGCAAGAGAAAGGGAGAGTTAGAGGGAGGAGGACTCTTATCTATCTATCTATTCCCTTATTTCTTATCTCACATGACTTCTGGGCTTTTACTGTTAATTCTTCAAATACGAACAGAGCAAAAGGTATGGGTATGTGGAAAGAAAGAGGCTGTGTGTAAGCTAAGGGGCAGAGAACGAATGGGAAACAAACAAGGGGAGTACCTTCAGGAAATCTGCGTCCCAGGAAGAGATGTCATCTGTGCGCTTTTCCTTGTTGTCGTCATCGTCGGGGAGGGGAGGGTCGTCCTTGTGGTATGTGCACCACTGAATCACCTTCTTTAGGATGGCAGCATTTACATTGGGCAGTGGCACGACTTCCTCTTCATCCTCATCCATTCCTGAGGAAAAATAAATAAGTAATGAAATCAAAGCACAATTATGTGAATAAAATGATGACCCATTCAGAAATCCAGGACATAATAATTCATTCTTTTTTATTACTCCTTTGCTTTTGTAGGAAAAATCTACCTGTGTGCATATCAACTAAAAATAATTCACCCAAGTTTTAAAAGAAGGTAAACAGTTTTCTGTGTTCTAAATTCAATGCATCAAACCTTCTGAGTATTGTGATAATTATTTGAGAGCCACTGAATCAATGGGCTTTTTTCTGTTGCCTGTTGCAGTGAACTAGACACTGGTTTGGCTCTTGATCTCCTGCCCCGAGGCCCACTCTCTTGGGGGTGTTGCAAGTCAAGGTTTATAAGTCCTAATTGGTATATAATATTTACAAATCCACCGCATCTTACAATGTTAAGTGTCTACTTGCATATAAACTGCATAACTTCAATTGCCAAATAGTTTATTGACACATGTTCTACAAACCTGGCAACACCAGATTGCAACACGTGCAAGCCATTATATTAGTGGTTATGTCCCCAGGTATGTTTCACCATACATACATATTGTATACAGATCCATTTGTATATATAAATTTGATAATTATATATATCTCATGGGTTCTTTAATCTCATATACCCACATGCGACTGATTAAGTACAAAGGCAGGTCCATTCCCCTAGAATGGAACCAGAGCTTCAATTCCGGGGCAGGTCCATTCCCCAGAATGGAACCAAAGTCAATTCCAGGGCAGCTCAGTACACCAGCAGAATAGGACAGATACAGACCACTATAGAGGCAAGTTTGTTATGACATTGGAGTGAGAAAGAGGATCCATACTATGTTCTCTGAGTGTGGAGTGTCTCTTTGTCAGTATACCTGCTGTGAGCACTCAAATTTGTCGTTTTGCTTCTTCTTCCACTTGGAGAATTTTTTTTTGGCAAACTGTCTCTGCATCTCAGACTCCAGTGATCTCATCTGGAGTGTAGCTAATTTTGTAAGACAAGCACCAAGCAATGTAACTAGGGCATTGAAAGCTTTTCTCATGCTATACGTACCAATGCAAAGTGGCTAAAAATGTTTCTTATCAAAACTGATGAATAATTCCCCATAAAAAAGTATCATATTCTAATAAAATACCCATATATCACATCAAATTTTATGTGGCCACACACTCACTAAGGGGATGAATGATGGCAGAATATTCATCACAGTAGAGGCCGGATGGGGGTGAGGGGATTATTAACCCGATACCCCTGACTGCCGGCCACAGACGGCGATTGTGCAAAGTGCATAGCGCTGGGTGCCGGCATGTGGCGTCAATCATATAATTGATTTAGGCCTATGCGTTCGAGAGCCCCGGCATTGCAGCCATGCACAGCCGGAACTGCGCCGGCGTGAATGGGTTAATAATTTTTCCTTACCTATATCAAATTGCATGCAAAACAGTTAATACCTCGCCCTCTCCCTCAGTCCCTCTAAAAGGAAGGGGGGAGGGGATTATTTTTTAGTCATCTGAGTCATATTACTGCATATCTCATAAATTTAGTCATTGCTGATGTATTTAACAGTTTGTTATATTGAAAGTAATGAGGTTACTGCTGGCAAGCCCGAATGTGGCTTGGAACAACTTGATGAAAAGGTGATGGGCTTGTCATACGACACTGGCCAAGGTTAAACACAATACCTGAGAGATGGCCAGGTACCTACAAGTGTTGCAAACACCCAGAGTTATTGGGTTGACTCCAACATTTGAATAATAAGCAACACTGTCCTACTGTAGTGATGTGCTTCGCCCCAGCCATCCCTCCAGGGAGAAATATACGAGTTCCCCCTTTATCGCCACGAGGGGGAGGAAGCGCTAAGAGATGGCGTTACCCTGGAGGGCCTACCACTTGCTCCCTCCCTGGAAAGGGGCCAATATAACACCCCTGCAAGGCCTGGATCGTCAGCAGATGGCCTCTTGCAGATGAGCCCCAGCTCGGCAAACGCACTGCTCACAACTTGTGCCCTTTTGGCACTTGTTTTTTTTTTTACTTTTATCGAATTTTATTGTTTTAAGGGTTGCGGCCATAGCTAAATTCACGGCCAGCCAAAAGACTTGTTTTGAATATGGAAGGAGGAGAGACCTTTTGATTTGTGTTTGAAATATAATAAATAAACTTTGATGATCGGAAATCTCTTTTTATATCTTTTAAGACTATCTGATTTGAGAAACGCTGAAAAGAATGTTTGCCTGACTCTAGCCACGCCTGCTCGGCAATGTCCTGTGTAGGAACTCTTTCTTTCCACATACAAACTGACATACACTCACACACATAAATAACATACATTTTACACGTCTTCTACTGTCTCGCACATACACGAGTGCTGATCCCTTATCAGCTGGTGGCAGCCTACCCCTACACAGGACAGGATCCACGTTACCATGGATTCAATCGGGAATTTACTTTGGGGCAAGGGAATATCTCGGGGAATCACTACACTACAACATCGGTCATATTGAAATGCATTTCAACTACAGGAATAAAACTACAGTGAGAGAACTCCTATCCTAGAATGAAAAGAATGCAATCAGCTGAAAATAGTAACAAAACACTTTTGTATAAGATACTTGATGTTACTGAAGTGCAAATAGCAATACATCCCAATTTCTAGTAGGTATTATTATCCATCTCTCTGATACTGGCAGGGAAGAGCATTTTCTACAATTTGCTGCCATAAACCCCTTCATGGGCAGACTAAAGTTATCCCAGCAACACTCACAAATGTACATATTTTTCTTGTAGATCTATGTTTTAAGAAATGATTTTCTGCCTTCTAAAAAAAAGTCTGTAATGATAAAGAAAGACAAGTAAATCTATCACGTGTGGATTAAGTGTTGGCTACTGGATGCGAATATTATATTGTGTGACCCGTATGCATGGAGTTAAAGGAAAAGTAAATCTCAATAAGGTAAATTAATCAATAAAATAAAACAATAAATAATAATAATAATAAAAAAAAAAGTAAACAAGTCTCCAAAAGACTCACCTAAATCTTCCAACATGGTCTTGATGGTGACACTCTGTTTAGCGATTTCGACGTCCACCTCAAAGGTGTCGCCATCACTGCTCTGGAGCTTAATACTGGGCATCTGTAAGGAAGAGATTTTTGCCATTAGACAGTACAAATTGGAATGATATTTGAGATAAAAATAAAAATAAATACTCAAGAGAGGAATAGAAATTAAGGGACTTTGCTAAACACAGAGTTAACATGAGAGAAGGAAAAAGGGAGGGAAGGGGAGAGGGAAACAGAGGGAGAAAGAGAGGAAGAGGGAGGGAGAAAGAGAGGTAGAGGAAGAAGTAGATGGGGAGGGAGGGAGGGAAGGAGGGAAGGACGGAGAGGGAGGGAGGGAGGGAGGGAGGGAGGGAGAGGGAGAGGGAGGGAGAGAGAAAGGGAGAGGGAGAGGAGGAGGGAGAGAGAGAAAGGGAGAGGGGGAGGGGGAGGAAGTGAGAGTGAGAGTGAGAGTGAGAGTGAGAGTGATAGAGAGAGATAGATAGATTGAGATAGAGATAGATAGATAGAGAGAAAGAGATGAACGATGAGATGAACAATTTAAATTGAGTAAAACAATCAAGAATAATAGGAGGCCTATAATTGTCTCATCAACTCTTCTGGACTTGAAGCACCTTTGGCAAAGTCCCTCACTTACCTTGCAATCCACTGTGCACCTCAGGCATTGGAGAGATGCCAGTAATACAATCCTAACCATGAATGGGGGTCTGGGGCAAAAAGCAGAGACCATAGCCCAGATACTTCACTTAAGATTTGAAAATAGTAAAGCAAATCTTACTGGCTGTCATATGGATACTTATCAAATGTAAGAATTGATATAAATCTAGACAAAAATGGAATTTTGATAGTATCCCAGACAGAGAGAAAAATGGCTTAAAAGTCTTTTCTTTGCAGAAGGACATGTTGTTTATGGAATGTGGATTATACAAAACTAAATACTAGGGTAAAATACAATGGGCATTGCAAAGAGTTTGTAATTCAATGAAAATTATGATTTTTTTTACATAAATCTTTTCATCTGTTACCCCCAAAATTCAATGATTATATTAAGAATGAAAAAATTCCAGATATACTATGAAAATATCACTGACAAAATAATTTTAGAGAAAAAAAAAAAAAGAAAAAAAAAAAAAAAAAAAAAAAAAAAAAAAAAAAAAAAAAAAAAAAAAAAAAAAAAAAAAAAAAAAAGATGGCAACCAAGGGCATGGTCCATACTTCACTGATCTAATATAATCTTGTACTGACTGTATACGCTCAACACAAGCTCTTCCCTTGCATAACTAAGAAGACCACATATCTTGCCAAAAAAAATTATTGTTTCTGCGGTAACAGGACAGAGCTTAGTAACATCACAATTATACTGGCCAATCAACACCACCAGTTTACAGTCCGTGATGACTGCTTCAAATATAACATGCATGATATTACAAAACAATTTATTTTGATTTAATCTAAAAACACAAGCTACAGGAGTTCACTGCCCCTTATCCATATACCTTGAACATAATTTACAAGATCATAGTCCATAGAATACTTGTATAAAAAAAAAGAGGGGAAGAAATTTTAGTTCGTCAAATCCATAAAAATAACAAAACTAGGAAAAAAAAAAAATAAATAAATAAATAAAACAATAACTAACTTAATGTTCTTGCCTCATCTTAGCTTCTCCATAATCAACATCAAAATACATTATTAAAAAATATACCTAAACCTTTTCTAACTTGGTGTACAAAAAGATCTACTTACTTATTCAACTATCTACTCACTCACTCAACCATAATCACAATCCTCGCAACTCTCAAGGACAGGATATCCTTCCTGTGTACCCTCTTACCATTCCTTTCTTGGAACTACCATCAATATTCGTCAAATTCTCCGTTGCTAACCTAACACAGTACAAAAAAATGAAAGAACGAATATCACGAGAGATGTCGTCGAGTTTACCGTTCTTATATGTCTTATGGACATTGAATGTTAGCTTAGTATCAAGTATTAGGGATGACGGTATGATAATTCTACACAAAAGCTGTAGGCTGAGGTTCAGAATGAATCTGGTATCAACTAACTATTTCTCGGGTAGTTTTCAGTTCGCGGAAACTAACTATAACAACGATTTTTGCCCCGATGGTTGAGGACAGCATGAAATATACTAAGATAATCACCAAAACATGCTAATAACAGTATATTTTGCTAATAACATTCAAATAAGGACATGTATACGATTCTTAGGGGGTTCCACCACTTATTTCACACCTGCATTGAACTACAGGTGTGTCTAGTGATTGCTATGGCCTCTACCCTCTTCAATGCTCCAGCAAAGGCAAGCAAACCCCTACCACAGCATATCCTGGCAAGAACGGGCTTTGGGTGGATCCTAACGGTAAAAAAAATCCGAAAATCCCAAAAGGAGGTTTAACAGCTACTCCTTGCCACAACCGTACGGAAATCACCTGATGCCGCTTGCCGCTGTAACTACCACCCGTTCTGCCTCAATGGCTGATTCTGCGGAATAAGACTATGCTACAGAGGGAGACAGCGTTTGTCGAGTGTAATCCTTCGATGCCGAATTCACTACTACTGGCGATGCGCTTCTTTCGAATAGAATTAATGGCACTATCAATCTGCATCTGCAATAACACTCAAGTAACGAAAACAAAAACAAAGGTAGAGCAATAAACAATTCCGAAAGTGAAAAAAAAAAAAAAAAAGAAAAAAAAAAAAAAAAAACAGTATCACAACATAATAAAAACAACAATAACAAGAACACAACCAAACAATAACAACCATAACATGATAAAAAAATAAAAAATGATAAAAAACAAGAAAAACGGTCCTTCGAAAATTTCTCCTCAGAGAAACAAGAAAAGAGAGAGAGAAGAAGAGAAGAGAGAAGTGAGAGAAGAGAAGAGAAGAGGAGAGAGAACGAGAGAACGAGAGAGGAGAGAGGAGAGAGGAGAGAGGAGAGAGGAGAGAGGAGAGAGGAGAGAGGAGAGAGGAGAGAGGAGAGAGGAGAGAGGAGAGAGGAGAGAGGAGAGAGAAGAGAGAAGAGAGAAGAGAGAAGAGAGAAGAGAGAAGAGAGAAGAGAGAAGAGAGAAGAGAGAAGAGAGAAGAGAGGGGAGGAAGAGAAAATGAAAGAGAAAGAGGGAGAAGAAAAAAGAGAAGAGAAAGATAAAAATAAAAAGAAAGAGAGAGAAGAAACATAAGAAGAGAAAGAGAGAGAAAGAGAAAGAAAGAGAAAGAAAGAGAAAGAAAGAGAGAGAGAGAGAGAGAACCTGAAAGTCCACCTGAAATTCCTGCACGAATATAAATAGCCTTTTCCTTTCCTTCGTTCCTTCGTTCCTCCCTCACTCGCGGATTTTCCTCTCCTTTCCACCTTATTTCGGGGATTGTCACCATTCGACAGCCTCTCGAGCTGGCCTGGTGTGTTGCGGAAGGGGTTCTCTGTCTTGACGGGGAAGGAATGGCCTTAAAAAAGAGGTAAAAACCTGAAGAAAAGCCACACGAACCTTTTGCTA
>BOPN01001089.1:344856-351690 GCA_017312705.2 Penaeus japonicus
TCCTTTCCTCCCTTTCCCTCTCCCTTCCCCTCTTCTCCCCCCTTTCCCCTCTCCTATCCCCCTTCCCCTTTCCTTCCCCACCTCCTCCTCCCTCCTCCACCTCCCCCTTTCCCCTCCTTTTCCCCTTTCCCTCCTTCCAATCCTTTCCGCCCTTTTCCTCTCCTTCCCCTCCTTTCCCCCTTCACCTCTCCTTCCGCCCCTCACCCCTTTCTTCTCCTTCCCTCCTCTCCCCCTTTTCCCCTCTTCTAACCCCATCCCCCTTTCCTTCCCCCTCCTCCTCCCCTCTTTTCCTCCTCCTCCTCCCCCTCCTATCCCCCTTCCCCCTCCTCCCTTTACCCCCTTCCCCCTCCCTTCTTTCCCCTTCCCCTCCTCCTTCCCTCCTCCTCCTTTCCCTTCCTCCTCCTCCTTCCCCCTTCCCCCTCGTCCTCCTCCTCTCCCCTCCTTCCCCCATTTCCCCCTCTTCCTCCCCCCTTCCCCCTCCTTCTCTCCTCCTCCGCCCTTCCCCTCCTCCTCCCCTCTTTTGCTATATATAAGAAAAGTGGATTGGTTGGAAACTGCAAATATGTTTTCCTGTGATTTCGACGAGGTCAGGTAGACGGCCTCCGAGCAATTAATAGAACTGAAAAGTGACCTCGGCAGGGGCGGCCAGCGATTTCCTTGCTGAATATCTTATGAACAGCCTCAGATCTCAATCTAATAAGAGAAAGAAAGAAAGAAAAAGAAAGAAAAGAGAGAAAAGACAGACCGCAGATTCTATGCGGAAGACCGGAACATTTTGGTAAAGTTCAGTGTCTGTATTATTCCGAAATAATCAGAAAATGCTGCAATTATTGAGTGGAAAGCTATAGATATCTAGCCGGGGGGTGAGACTTAAATGTTTGAAGGTCCTGCCAGCGACACGACTGGCACAAAAAATATCATAGGCACTAGAAACAACTCTCCCTCACCCGCTTTCATAATGCACGCGATCAGCTGAAACGGCGACAAAGACCTTCGAAGCTGACAGTCGAAATGGAACGGAAATAGAGGATCTAGTGAAAACAAAAGCCCTTCTGCTGCCAACTATGCTACCAGCACCATGTACCGCATGTCAAGTAGAGGAGATTTTCCCAAACATTCTTCTGAACGCATTTCTAGATACATCTTTTTGTGGGGTGGGGGGAGGGGGGGGAGGCCCCTTTTTGGAGGGAAACACAGTTTTAGTGTTTCTTCAATTGCCTTTCTATATTAACAAACAAACAGCAGTGATTGAAACAGCAACAGTTGCATAGATGTATAAATAAAATATATTCTAATATTTTTGTTGTTAATCGAAGAAGTATAAGAGGCAGGGATTCATGTAAATAATTTTCAGTATTTCATGTCAGTCCTTTTATTCAAAACCTTCACCCAACCCTATGAACGAACCTTGTCACCCTCATATGGATTACGACCATGTCTGGAACCACTTATATTTCATTACGAAAAAAAAAAAAAAAAAAAAAAGGAATCAGAAGACAGAATGATAAATTTAGGGAATGGAAGACTGTGGGGTAAGAGCGAAGGAGAGAGATTGATTTGGGTGAAGGGTAATGATGGTACGGGGAGGGGGAGGGGGTGGGGGTGAGGGGGTGGGATGAGGGGGTGGGGGTGAGGGGGTAAGGAGGAGGGGGTGAGGGGGTGGGGGTGAGGGGGTGGGGGTGAGGGGGTGGGATGAGAGGGTGGGGGTGAGGGGGAGCGGGTGGGATGAGAGGGTGGGGTTGAGGGGGTGGGGGTGAGGGGGTGGGATGAGGGGGTGGGATGAGGGGGTGTGGGTGAGGGGGGGAGGAGATGTTAACGGATGGGTCGAAAGACGAAATGTATTAGAAGACAAGTCCACATACATATAGACACAAACACACACGCACAAATGAAAATACGACCACACAAATAGGAACACAAACACACACACGAATACGGACACAAACACGCATACAAACATACACACGCACACGAAAAAAGCACACACACGCACACACACACACACACACACACACACGGAATTGCAAACACACAATACGCAAACAAACAAACATTCATGGATGTATATGCATATCAAAATAGATATTCTAACAAACACAGTTGCAGTAAACAGAGAGATAAAAATGTGCGGTAGATAGAGGGATAGATTTTGTGATACTAACACACGTAAAAGAAAGAAAGAAAACGAAGAAAGAAAGGAAGAAAAAAACAAAACAAAACACGAAAGCCAAAAAAAAAGGAAAAAAAAAAGAGATAAAGATAAACAAATGAAAAATTAAAAATAAAAATAAAAATAGATAATGAATAAATTGGGAATAGATAAGAATAAAAAGAAATAAAAAGGTATAAATGAGACAAAATAACTTCACAGCACAAGATATATCATTAACATGTAATTCTGAATGATGAAGATCATATATATATAAAAGAAAAGAAAGAAAAAAACAACAACACAAAAAAACAGAAAGGGAAACGCAAGAAAAAAGGGAAAAGACGAAAAAAAAAAAAAAAAATATATATATATATGAATGAGAATAAATAACACAAGATGAATAACGAACATGTAATTCTTGCGTTGTAGAGTGACTCAATCTCATTCATATTTTTTTTTCTACCTTTGTCATAATAAATTATGTTCGCAAAAATAATAACAGAAAAATAACATTCTTCTCAGCCATCTTCAAGTTACGCCCCCTCCCCCCTCCCTCCTACCCCCTCTTCCCTTTTCCCTCAACCGCTAATTAAGAAGTTGGTGCTAATTAGTTCTAAAACACGACCCGGAATAAGACAAAAAAAAAAAAAAAAAAAAAAAAAAAAAAAATCATGCAGTAAATAGATATATCAGAACGCTTGATTTCGCTTCAGGGAGAAAAATCGGGGTAAAAAAAAAAAAAAAAAAAGTTGAGAAAGGAACTGACTTTTTGATGATAATGATGATGGTAAATTATGATAATTTTGACATTGATGTTATGACAGTGACAATTATGATGATTACAATTGATTTTATTTAAACATTACTACAATTATAAATTCATTATATTAATTATATTTATCGTATCAAAATATGCATCTGATTGATGTATCATATATACGATTTCATTATATTGACATACCTATCCTACTGATATATCATATATATCAATCTATCATGTTAATGCATCTAACATATTAACATATAATAATTATTGACACAGCAATCTAATATGAAAATGATAAACATAATAACGGTAATGATAATGATCATATCAGAAACAATGATAATGATGATAATGATACTTATAGTGCTAATGACAATACCATTACTAATTATGAGCTTAATTTTGATGATGATATAATGATATCCATAGAGATTATAATCATAAGAATTATGATAATGAGATTGCAGTAATGATAATGTTAATGCTAAGAATGATTTAAATGGATAAAATAAAACTGATCATGATAATGGTGATAGTAATAATGACGATGATGAAGAGGATAATATCGATAATGATAATAATGATAAATATGGCAATGATGATAGTAATAATGATAGTTATAATAATGATACTACTACTACTGACAATACTAGTAATGATAATCATACTGACAGTAATAATGATGATAATGATAATGATTGTAGTCATTAAAAAAAAAAAAAAACACACACTACAAATACACTTTACACACAAACAACACAATGATTGTAAATACCCCCTCCTAAGCCCCCCCCCCCCCCACTTTCCAAAAGAAGTAAATCCAAATTTCACATTGATTCATATTTTTATTTCTTATCATCACCATATCTTTAAAGTTATTTCTTTTCTCGAATACTCTCGTTAAAACAAGAAAGTAAAATTGTTTTGGAAAGACAAAACTTAACTTCATGACGCCAATGTTAACTCAATAGCAATTGCATTAGTAATTAAACGTTCTATTTTTTTTACATTATTTTTCTACTTTCATCATGTTTTTTTTGGTTTTCTTTGTATGTTGCTTAGCCGTCTGGTTAGCTCATTGGTAGCGTGTCGACTTCACATCCCCGTGGTCGGCAGATCGAGTCCCGTCCAAGCTCGTGAGCTTCCACTGTCACCTGGCGGTTACTGACGTAGCTGGGCACTGCGTTGGGTAAGGACCAAGCTCAGATCGAGTCAACACTCGTTGGCACATTCTCTCACGAGTCAGCACACGCTGACACAGGCGGGCTCGCGTCACTGCATACAAGCCCGGCGCAGCATCTGCTCCGCAAATCTGGCTTATCCTTATCCTTGTGTGTTGCTTTGGATAATCATGGGTTTTGTAAAGGACGGGTAAACAAGACGGTTAATAGGTAGTTAGGATGAAGGTAATTTTGTAGAAAACAAGAAAATAGCTAATTTGGTAAAACGACAACTTAAGAGATAGCGGATTATATTACTTAGTCGAAAAACAAAATTATGTCTATTTCATTTTAAAATATTAAAAATATTGAGTGAGATTTTTTTTTATTTTTTTTTAATTTTTTTATTTTTACACGCGCACACACAAATATAAACAAACATATACAATCACCAACTTATATATACCTGTGTACATTGGCTTTACAAATAGAAATAAACTCATATGACAATAACAGCAAAACAATAGCTTTGGTTTCCATATTCATTTATCTCCATTTACTTATCTTTCAAACGCCATGAGTCATAGATATTTCACACCACGAGACGAAGTGTGATATTAAAGAGTATGCGGTTCTATGAGGGAAATTTACGATTATGTGAAAGCTTTCGGCTGGGCAGAAAATGCATGGTTATTTATGTATCATAACAGAATGCATGATTTAAGGTGGACGTATAATAGAATAACGTCTATCGTTATTATTATTATTATTATTACTATTTGTACTCATGCATTATTTTCATTATACTGTCATCCTCATTGTTGCTATCATCATGATCATCAGCATTATCAACATTGTTATAATTGTAACTGTCTTAATCATTATTACTATTATTAACATTATCATTATCATGATTGTTATTACCATCATCATTATCGTGTTTGTTATCATCATTATCTTTATAGTTATTTTTGTTATTATCATTATCATTTAATGATGATTATCATTATCATTACTATTATTATCATTATCAATATTTGATATCATTATCATTATGATTATCATTACCATCATTGTTTTTGTTTTCTTTATTTGTATGATTATAATCACTATCATTCGAATTGTGATGATAGTCATCACCATCATTATCATCACTATCATCGCCATAATTAATACTAATTTTACAAAATCATTGCTATGATAACTTTGATTATGATAATGATAGAAATGATAATAACAATAACTATTTTTACTCTCTCTCTCTATTTCATTTCTTCTTTCTCCCCTTCTGTCTCATTTCCTTACCCCAAAATAATGCAGAAAATGAAAGTGTGCATATTTACTAAATCTGTGTTCAGAGCTGAAACAGGCGCCAAAATTTAAAATGTTTTTCCTGCAAACTTGGATCTGTGTAACTAAATTAAAATGAAATATTTGTATGTTTATGTGTACATGGAAGAGAAAAGAAGTATGAATGTTTTTTCTGCATTATTAATGCGTGTTTGTATTTGTTTATGTATATATGTTTGTGTATACAGTATGTGTCTGTTTGAGTGTGTGAATATATACGCTCATGTCATTCTATGATCAGCAAACGTATAGACATATAGAGACCTTTCATCCCTACCTCCTTAAAAGAAAAAAAAAAAGAAAAGAAAGAAAAATTAAAACAGAATAACTATGGCCTTTTTTACCTTTTGAATCTCTGGGTTTGGATGAGCGTCCTTCCATGTGGAAAGACTCGCTGGCTATCATATTTTCACCACTACAAAGCTACGTTCGCTGTGCATTGTCCCGAGTCCCAACCACATTGCATGACTAACTGTTTTTTTCTCTCTTTTTATTTACCTTTCTTTCCAAATCTGTTTCAACATTGTCGATGGAACACTCCGTTTTGCACATTCCGTAGCCGGCTCTTTTGCGTGATTGCTCCCCCTCTTGACTGTAAAGGATTCTCGCCCTTGTCGTTGCTGTTCTCTAGGGCGAGTTTCCCCTGTAATGGAGACCTATTTTGCGGTGATTCAAAGTGGAGTTCAAGTTTTATCGATCTTTTTAAAAATGTATCAGTTGATTGACTGTGCGGATTGACTCAATGGGAAAAGGGAAAGGGGGGAAAGAGGAATGAAAACAAGGAAGGGAGATTAAACATGTATATATATATATATATATATATATATATATATATATATATATATATATATATAACCCACCCCCCATCAACAAAAAAGTAGAAAAGAAAACGGCATCCCCCCTAAAAAAAGACATGACAGAAAACGTAATCACAAAATTAAAGGGTAGACTAAAATGTTTACACAAGGTTTAAGGTCAGACGATGACGCTCGAAATCAAAGGGGTGTTTACTCTACACACTGAGGCGGTGTCTTGAGGCCGACGCGGAGACTTTGATCTCCCTCCTCCGATGATATTGCCAATCAGGAATGACAAAGTCTCCAGCTCTCGGGAGTCCTAGGTAATAGACTCGATTGGGAATGGCATAGAGTGGGGAAAATGCCAAAGGCTGGAATATCTTATGATGCTCGATTCCCGTTATTCTCTCGTCGTTCTCTTGTGTTTCAGTGCTGCTGAAGGACTCGTTTAGGCATACACACAGACACACAGACACACACACACACACACACACACACACACACACACACACACTCGCTCAGATATACAACCACATCCACATCCACACCCACAAAAACTCACATATCCACATCCACATATCCACCCTCCCACCCTATAGAATATATATA